>AWOL01S0019700.1:55093-83904 GCA_000715115.1 Nicotiana otophora
CCCTACCCCGCCCCTAAAAAAAGAAAAACCCAACGTGAGAGAAAGAAACGTTAGCTATTAAATTTCTCATTTAATGGTATCACTTAATTCCTTATCACATAATTTTGAAATATGCTAAATATATAAAAATAAAATCTGCCATTTATGGAATAAAGAAGAAGTGATGCTATTAATAAAATAATATTAAATAAAGGATCAGCCAAGTAAAAATCTCCAAATAGAAATAGATAATATAATTTTTCACTATTTTACTCGGCCCAATAATCTCAATTGACCCAGTCTCATTTATCTCTTCTAGCCAATAGGCCCTTATGGAGTCAACTTGGTTCACAACAATACTCCCGCCCTCAAAAAGAACCTTGTCCTCAAGGTTCAAGCAAGAAAATTTCGTTGGGCAATTTAGAGTATTATAAACACATGGGCTACTATAAGCAAAAGGTTTTAGGAACAATCTCAAAATTTGGTTGGTAGCTTGGAGTTTAGACTTGGGCTCATCTTTATTGCTTAGCTTCAGAAGAATAATAAATGTATTCCAGATAACATGGCAAAGAAGTGTAACAATTTGAGATGTGTCCAAAAGAGCAAAGCACCTAATGGTGTCACTCAAGCTTCCATAAGTCATTTGTCTGAGCTTAGCAACATTATTTGTTGTCCCAAGAACTTTCTCAGCAATGTTAGGGACATTTGCTATACTTTTTAATAGCAACTCACAGCTAGCAGTATCTGTGATGCCATTTTTACTCCCTCTTTCTTCAATATCAATTCCTAATGAAAGGGGAAGAATAATTGTGTTAGCTTTCACCATTGAAAGTGATGCCCAAATGAGATCCTTTGTGGTACCAGCAGAGTCATTTCCTTCTTTTATCAAATGAGAAAGTCACATGATAGGTCAAAATGTAGGTAATAGTGCCAGATATTTGGATGCCAAAGATTCCATCAATAGTACTTTTAGAATGATACAAACCATACTCTTAACATGCTCAGACCCACCGAAGCTAAGGCTATCCACCTTGAAGCACTGATGCACAGTTTTAGCATCTCGCTCCCCATCAAATCTCGCCATTGCAACAGTAATCAACCAATTGCAACCATGTTCTATTTGATTTACCCTTATCACATTGAGTTCAGTCATAACCTGCCCTACGATCACACACTCGTTCAAGAGGATAACATAAACTAATGTATCACCTAAGCCATGATGTAATCTATGGTTTGCAGCCAACTCTACCATTTCAATGACACCATAAAATGTGTAACCAATAGGGTGTAGCCAACATGGCATCAAGTGCAGTTATTGCAGGCTGCATTTTACTATAGAAGTTTGCAGCGAGAAGACGAGCAGTTATTTTGGAACCATACCCACCAATTACGACAAGTCCATCGAAGTTGAGTTTCTTCGCTATTTCAACAGAATGTGCAACTTGTGATAGGAACTCCAATAGTAAGGCTGAGATAGTTGATTTTCGAAGTGGACATGTCGGCCGAGGTTAAACAGTCTGTATATCCATTTTTCTTCTGGACATTTCATTAAATAGCTTTCCTCCTTACATAGTACCATCAAGGCCAAACACACCAGAATATAGTGCAATAGGAAACAAGTGCAATGTATCTAAATGCATATTCAAGTACTCGAACATAATGGATAGAGGAACAGACTCATCGGGATCAAATGGGAAGTGTATGAATATATGCTTGTGCATCAATCGGGTTCCATCCAAAATCAAGGTGTCACTTCGTTTCCAAGGTGAGTCTACCACTTCATTGTCAATCAATGATTGCCCTGCTTTTTGAGAAAATATATCAAACAACTTATGCACCTTGTTTAACAAAACATTAGCGCTTGCTTCTGTGAGCTGCAGTTGCTTGCTTATGGAGAAAGAAGCAATCAACGTACTTGAGTGGATTTGATAAATTTAGGTTGGCATCTGATTTACGACAAGGTGGGTTGCTCTGATGGTAAGCACCCTCCACTTCCAACCAAGAGGTTGTGAGTTCGAGTCACCCCAAGAGCAAGGTGGGGAGTTCTTGGAGGGAAGGATGCCGAGGGTCATTTGGAAACAGCCTCTCTACCCCAGGGTAGGGGTAAGGTCTGCGTACACACTACCCTCCCCAGACCCCACTAGTGGGATTATACTGGGTTGTTGTTGTTGTTGTTGTATCTGATCACGCCCAGCTACGCCTTATAAAAAGGACTAAGTGATCGCTGCAAAAATAATCCGGTTCAAGAGTCCGGACTCGAATCCCACAGGGAACTAACCTATTTGCTACAACTTTTTAGTATCGCTAATGATAAGCTCAGACAACTTTCAAAGTTCAAGAATTGATTTATGAATTAATAAAAATTAGTCGTGTTTTAAAAGGTGTGTGCGTAAGGTGGGGTGTTTTACATATGCCTCAGCGGGGCATAAGCCCCGAGGCACGGGGCGTAAGCCCTATAGGTATTTAATTTTTAATATTGTATAACATAATATAATGACAGTTAATATTTATAAACAGGTAAAATTGCATAAGGATTGAAGAAAACTATATATATGTGTGCTCCATCCCCACAAAAAACTAATCAAAACAATCTATTATACGTTACTTACAAGCACAAGTAATTTGAGTCTAAAAGAATAAAGTTTTATATATGGAGGAACAAAAAGTATGATTAACCTGCACTTTGAACTTAGAATTTGCTGCTACGAAGAAAAATGTAGTTATCTTTGTATTTGTAAAAAAAAAATTAAATATTCGTTGCTTTTGGGAGATATTAACAGACTACCAGACAAGATAAAGAATTGAGAAAATCATGAATTAGGTCTTAATCAATAAAAAAGGTCTTTACTTTTAAATTTAATACTTTTGAGTTCCTTTTTAAACCTTTTGAGTAATTACCAAACTAGCTTTTGAGAATTTGGGTATTATATGAAGGACTAATTCAACAAATTATGTTTTAATTTGAAAAAGTCTCTAGAGCTTACTTCTTACTAAAAAAACGCGCCCCGAACGCCCGGGCGTACGTCCCAAATTGCGGGGCGTACGCCTCTTGAGACTTTCGCCCCACACCATCGCCCCGAGGCGTTTTTGGTATGCCTCGCCCCGAGGCTCGCCCCAGAAACGCCTTTTAAAACAGAGAAAATTACTTAACTAAGGAAAATAGACAATAAAAACTATCAATTAGCAAGAATGGAGTTGAATTCAAGGATAAAAGGATCTTGGGTTTACGATCACTAATTGTCGGATTAATTTCTGACACGTTAGCTATAATCTCGCCGTAACACTCTCTAAAGATGATGAGTCCTTGTTTACCGTAATTATCTCTCGATCAATTACGATAATTTACTATAAGTATTCTCTTGAACTACTCTAGTTGACAATTTGTACAACTTATAAATATCACACCAAAGCTTCGTTATCTCTAATCCCTCTTTTAAATTCAAGTAATTAATATCTTAACTTACTCGAAAGTGATGTTGTTCAACAACAATCTAATCAAGTATTTTTTTCTCAAGCAACACAAGATAACTAGACACGATTAATCAAGGTCCCTTCAATTAATTAAAAGAAATATATAGTTGAACAATTAAAAAGTAATAACGGATCAATTATATCAAAACACAATCAAGACTTCATCCAACAATTGGTTCCATCAACCCTAGATGACGGGTTTAGCTACTCATAACTGTACAAATAATCATAGTAATATCTAGAAGTATTAAACTACAAGTAAAAGGAAAGCAGAGAGAAAAAACTCGAGTGATCAGCACTTCCAAAGTGTTTTGTAGCCTCTTGCCTCTCTAATGATGTCTAACCCTTCAAAAACTAATTTTTAGGGGTATTTATAGGGTAAGGGCCGAATTTACATGTCCAATACTAATGAGGACTTAAACATTTTTTTGGATGGCATTGATGGCGCTTTGCACTGCCTGTAGCACTGTCGTTTCGGTGCAAGGCACTGTCTGTAGCATTGTCGTTTCGGTGCAAGGTACTGTTTGTAGCACTGTCGTTTCGGTGCAAGGCATTGTCTGTGGCACTGAATTTTTGTTGCCTTGCACGTCTTCTTTTATTGCTCCATTTTGTAGCCCTGAGGTACCATTTTATGCAATTTTTCTCCAATTCATGTCTAAGCATTCCTACACAAGAAATAAGCTCTATTAAGCTTAATTGTCGCACAAATTAGCATCCAAACAACAAGCAAATAGGATAAATAACGTTAAAATATATGAAATTATCGCATGACATCAACACTCCACACTTAAATGTTGCTCGCCCTCGAGTCAACCAACTAAACACTTCCTCATCACGGACCCAACAAGCCACACATTTACAACACACTACACATATGACATGGTTGATAGCAACAATTAAGCTTAGCATATGCTGTCAAAATATACTTCCCACACTTATGCTCAATTTCAAACCATCCAATACATGAACTACATGATTATAACAACCCTAGCCTCGAAATTAACTCAATGTCACAATGCATCTGAGGCTTGAATACTTAATCTAACAGAGAGATCTAATAACGTTACCTATCCTTTGTGAAACCATGTGCCCTCACAATAAAACAAAGAGTAAGCAGTCCATACATCCAAATCACATGATCGAATATAGTTTAAGGACTCACACATATGAATAAAAAATCTCTCTCTCTCTCTCTCTCTCTCTCTCTCTCTCTCTCTCTCTCTCAAAGAAGTCACATGCACGCAAAAGGTACTATAGGCTTGCCCATTATAAAAATCTCTATTAACATAGGCCCGCTCGGTCTGAAATCAACTAGGATTTGTTATGGTTGTAATGTGGGCTAAGGGACGGGTAGGATATATTTGGCATATAGTGGCTAACCCTCCTAATCACTTTAACACATCACGTATTCAATTTTTAAGCGCAATTCCTTTAATCCACTTCAATCATCACAAGATAGTTCACCCCCAAAATATTCTTCCTTCTTCTTCACACACCATTTCATATCACAGCCACTAGAAAAAATAAGAAACCTTTATTTATTCAATTATTCTTCTCTTTCTTCTTTTTTATTTTTTAATTTTTGCTTTGCCGCTAGTGGAGTTTTTTATTAAACTATAAGTGCACATTTCTTCCTTATATTGGTTCCGCTCAAAAGCTACCCCAAGTTTCCTCATTACTTCTTTCTAGCGCTCTCTTCGCAATTCAAGTGCTTTAAGAGGTATAAGGATCAAAATGATTTAATTAAGAACAAAAGGGGATAAGCTTGTAATGCGGGTGCCAAAAGAAAGGCTTATATGCTCAAAAGGGTAAACTAGGGATGATTTTATTTGTGATAAGCAACAAAAGTCGAAAGATCAAAGAATGCCTAACATCACTTCTCAAACCGAGCAACACCTAGGATTTCAATTCAATTCACATTTTGGGTAAGTTCTAGACTCAATTGCAATGATATAGACTATGCAAAGAACTGACTTCACACATAGTACATGACTCACTACGGACGATTTTATTCAGACTCTCAATCAAACAAGTATTCACAAAGCCACGAGATATAATAAGCATAAAGCACAAAGTAAACACCAGTCAAGCAAACGAGACATAAGAGTCATAACAAATGTTATTCCTTTTTACCAAGGTATCATCATATATTTAAAATTCAGGAAAAGTGAAACACATGCCAGAACCTAAGTATGCAACCACCAAACAAGTCAAAAGGTGTATATCACTTAAGCTCTTCTCCTTTATTTCCTACATACTACTCTAAAATTTAAAAAAACAAAATCTACTACCCGGTTCAAGTTACATCCCATGGAAAAGAACCGAGATACAAAGAAAAACTACGGTGGATTATTACTACCTAAGAAAAATAAAAAAATAAAAATATGTTTTTATATTTTTCCATTTTCTAATTTCTTTTTTTTTAGACTTTAATCCCTCAAGAAAATTGTCTAGGAGATGCATCATCGGGAAAAGTCCATTTTTTCAGTTTTTCTTTTCGAAAATAAAATAAATAAATAAAAACAACCAAAAAAAGAACAAGAAAAAGAAAATAAAAACTACTACACTACTCAATACTATTCTAGAGTATCCTAAAATAATAAAACAAGAATCTAACAATAAAGAAAATAAGAAGCTAGAATTTTAAAAATATAAGAAGCTAGAAATTAAAAATATAAGAAGCTAATATGGTTACTAATCTATTCCTACTATGCACAATGAGGGTTACCTACTTAAAATATGCAGTGTCCTAATGCATAACTAAAGTAGAAAGGGTGAATAAGAACTCCCTGATCAATCCTCGAGACGATGGATCTCATCGAAGAAGGCCCGATCAGCTTCATTTCAATCATCAACATCATCACCTAGCTCCTCACCAGTGGCATCAACTGCTGGAACAACCTGCTCCTCGTCACCCTGTACCGAATGCTCTACAGTGTTGATATTTTCTTCTGGTGGCACCCCCTGATCCGCATCTAAACTAATCAATCGTTGTGCCGGTATGTTGAGCAGGAACCGCTCAATCAACTGAGTCCTCTCCGCTGAAGTAGCAGGCCTACCCCCAATCCTCAACTGCAAATCCATCATCCCATACAAATGAGCAAGTATGCTCTCATCACGAGCCTGATGCTCTGGTGTAGTCAATGTCGTGATATCTTCCTCATCTGGCCCATGGATAATAGTAATGTCGGTAGCTCGAGATGTGGGTGGACGCAACATGTCAAACTGGGGCTCCTCATCTATCTCCTCTTTACGCAAGTATTGCGTAAGCAAATTTACAAAGAATATCCTAGTAAGCTTGCCCTTTCTAGATTGTGCCATCTGACTACGTATCGACTGGACCACATTCACCGGCCACCCTTTCATCAAGAAATACACTAGACATACTCTTTCTCGAATAACAACAAAATCATGCTCACACGGAAGTAGTCTCATGTTCACCAAGCGCAACCATACTTTAGCAATTTTTATAAACTTCACTTTAGGCAAAGAAGTACGGTTGTTGTATCTCTTGTCCCGTGTCCACACCGCATTCTAATTAACACCACATAGTGTGTGCCTAATATCTATGTAAGTAGGATGGTCAATAAAGTCACACAACGGAATACATGGGACACTAGGGGCATCCAAAAATCTACATAATGCAGTCGTCAAAATATCAATCAACCTCCCACGAATAGGTACCAATTTCTCCTTATCCTCAATGTTCCACCCAGTATAGAATTTGCGCACTAAGCTAAAGTTTGCTTCTCCAGGATTTTTAAATACAAAACTCAATCCTAGTTCATGTACTTTTTCCCAAATCTAATGGTAATAGGACTTCAATTTGTGCTCATCAACCGCAAAATCAGGGAGATATGAGTTTGGGCGACACTTCCTATAAAATGCTCTCTCGGATGGGAGCACACTCTTGATACCATACTCACGAGTAGCTCTCTCTTGAGGTTATGCCCTGGTAGAAGTAGAAGACGCTTTCCTTTACCACTGTGACTACCAGATGTAGCCTCAACTCTGGTCCTTTTCTTTGGCGGTGGGCCTGACGAGGTAGCCTTAGCCTTTGGTGGTGCCTTGGCCTTAGCTGGGGCCTTAGAACTAGCTGATGGACGACCCATATTGCATGTACATGTCAACCATACCAATTGTTAATGTAAGGAAACAACAACTATCACAAAAATAGGTCGGAGTGACCCCACACTTAAAGCTCTAAGATATTCTAATCACTTTAAACCATAGGTTACTCAGACTTCGCCTTCATCAAGTAAGTGTATTAGCATCGAAATTTCAGCACTACACATAGCCCGTATGTCATTACAAACACATTTTATCAATCCACCCCAACTCCGCAGAGTCACCCCACACTTAGGTTTACATATAATCATGCTCACCTAACATAAAACACTCAATCCCAAAGACTCGAGCTCTAATTGGGATTAAAATCGCCAATTAGGCAATTTACCGAACACCTTGTATGCATTATTTGTGTGTGAGTTTCTTTGTGGGTGAAGGATTGCTACGCCCTCCCAAATCGGCTTGAAAATCGAGTGTGAAGCACTTGTTACAACAATCACAAGATATCCTATGGGGTATTTGGGGTTGGGAAATTTTTAGCACAATTACACCATTGTTGCACCTTGTAAAACATATTACCCACCAACTAGAAGTTACAAGAAAAAGAGAGCATATAAGAGTGAGAAAGAGAAAACAAAATCAAACATGTGTTGCGCGCGAGAGAGAGAGTCAAGGTAGTGGGGTGGGATGATGGCAGCGCGTGTGTGTGTTGTAGAAAGGGACGGTACAATGGGGTTGGGAAGAAGGACTTTAGGTATTGAGGGTTTATGTTAGGTTTTGAAGGGGACGGTCAGTGGGGTGTATGTTTGGTGTTAATGTTATATTATTTTAATTGGTTTGGGGGGTTTAACAGAAAATATACAAAAGAGTTGAATTACTTACCTGGGCTTGGCGCGAGGCAGTGTGGGCAACGGCAATTAAGTGTTGTGAGGCGCCATAAGGGGCATTGTCCTTAGCACGTTGGAAAGTGTGAGGCACCGTGGGAGGCACTAAAAATTCAGCGCGGGGCGGGGTCTGGGGCGTCGTAAGGTCACTGCCTCTCTAGGTAACGTGAGGCGTTCAAAATTTACTATTTGGACTTCGCATCGCGATGGCTCGATGTTTTCTTGTTTGTTTTTCAACTTTTTAGCTTGTTTAGGGAACCCGAGCACATCTCCCTTCCACGTAGCTCCACAACCTATCAAAACACTTCAAATTCACACCAAACTCACTTGTTAGTCCGCCGCAATATTAGGCAAAAACAAAAACAAAAACTAAATTAACTCTATGTTATGAATTGGGTTGCCTCCCAATGAGCGCCTTAGTTAACATCATGGCATGACGAATACAACACGACCATGGGTTGCCTCCCAAGAAGCGCTTGATTTAACGTCGTGGCACGACGTAGGCTTTTAGGATTACACTTCGCTCACATATTGGGGTTCTTCCAAGTACATCACATCTTTCTCCTCTTTTTCTTAAATCATTCCAAGGTAGTGTTTCAACCTTTGCCCGTTCACTTTAAACCTATTCATCCCATCTTTAGACTCAATCTCTACCGCTCTACTTGGTAACGCCTGCACAGCTCTAAATGGTCCCGACCATCTTGATTTTAGCTTACCCGGAAATAATCTCAGTCTCGAGTTGTATAACAACACTAGATCTTCGGGTTTGAAGTTCCTATCTAAAATGTGTTTATCATGCATCATCTTCATCCTTTATTTGTACAATCTACTCTTGAATGCTTGGAAACAGAATTCCTTGAGTTCATGTAACGTTGTAACTCTACTTGTGCATGCTATTTCCATGTCCAAATTCAACTGCCATAACGCCCATAAGGCTTTATGCTCTAGCTTTACCGGAAGATGGCATGATTTTCCAAACACCAATTTGTACTGAGACATACCAATTGGAGTTTTAAATGTGCGGTAAGCCCATAATGCGTCATCCAACTTCCTTGCCCAATCAATCCGAGTCGCATTCACCGTCTTGGTCAGGACACTTTTGATTTCCCTGTTGGACACTTCCACTTGCCTGCTCGTTTGCGGGTGGTAAGGTGTGGCAACCTTATGGCGAACTCCATACTTTTCTAACAGCTTTATGAACGCTCTATTGCAAAATGGGTTTCACCATCACTGATTATAGCTCTCGGAGTGCCAAACCGTGTGAAAATACTTTTTCTTAGAAATCCTATCACTCCCTTGGCATCATTTGTTGGAAGAGTCACCGCTTCAACCCATTTGGAGACATAGTTAACTGCTACCAATATGTACTTGTTACCATACGAGCTGACGAATGGTCCCATAAAATCAATCCCCCACACGTCAAACACTTCCACCTCTTGAATTGTAGTCATCGGCATCTCGTGATGGCGAGATATGTTGCCTGTCCTTTGGCACTCATCACAACTTTTCACCCAAGCATGGGCATTCTTGAATAAAGTCGGCCACTACAAACCCGACTCCAATACCTTCGTATCTGTCTGAATTCCTCTAAAGTGCCCACTATATAGTGAAGTATGGCAAGCCTGCAAAACAGAAGATTGATCTTTCTCGGGGATACACCTCTGAATCATGTTATCGATACATATTTTAAAAAGTAAAGGTTCATCCGAGTAATAAGACCGACAATCACGAAAGAACTTTTTCTTTTGAATCAAAGAGAGTTCATAAGGTACAATACCGCTTGCCAAATAATTAGCAATATCAGTATACCATGGCGTCTCCTCCGTTGACACTGCTAGTAATTGTTCATATGGGAATGTCTCTGTTATATCTTCAACCTCTACTTTCTTTTCAGCTCCCTCCAACCTTGAAAGGTGGTCTGTTACTTGGTTCTTTGTTCCTTTCCTATCGCGGATCTCCAAATAGAATTCTTGTAGCAAAAGAACCCAACGGATCAAGCGTGGCTTTGACTCCTTCTTTTCTATCAAGTACCTAAGTGTTGCATGGTCAGTATAGACAATCACTTTTGAACCAATCAAATAAGACCTGAATTTGTTGAATGAAAATACCACATCCAACATCTCTTTCTCAGTCACGGTATAATTGGGTTGTGCACCGCTTAGCATTCTGCTTGCATAGTAAATTGGGTACACTATTTTGTCATTTCGCTGCCCCAGAACTGCTCCTATAGCATAGTCACTTGCATCACACATGAGCTCCAACGGCTGCTCCCAGTCGGGTGAAACGGTGATTGGTGCAGTCACCAGTCTCTTCTTTATCTCCTCAAATGCTAACCTGCAATCATCAAAAAAACACAAAGGGGTGATCCTTTCCAAGCAGTTTACATAAGGGCTTAGCAATTTTAGATAAATCCTCTATAAATCGTATGTAGACCGAAGTGGACGGTGGCAAATTCTCAATCACGTCAACCTTAGAATGGTCAACCTCAATACCTTTACTTGACACTCGATGTCCCAAAACTATACCTTCTTGTACCATAAAATGGCACTTCTCCTAGTTCAGCACCAGGTTTGTCTCCACACACCTTTTCAACACTCTTCCCAAATTGTGAATACAATCTTCGAATGAATTCCCCGCCACTGAGAAATCATCCATAAATACTTCCATAATATCTTCAACCATATCAATGAAAATGGCTAACATACACCTCTAAAAGGTGGTCGGTGCATTGCATAGGCCAAACGGCATTCTCCGAAAAGAAAAGATGCCATACGGATAAGTAAATGACGTTTTCTCTCTATCCTCAGGGGCTATTGTGATCTGATTGTACCCCGAATATCCATCCAAAAAGCAGAAGTGAGACCACCCTGCCAATCTATCCAACATTTGGTCAATGAATGGCAGGGAAAGTGGTCTTTCCGGGTGGCAGTGTTCAGTTTTCTGTAATTCATGCAAATTCTCCAACCCGTGACTATACGAGTAGAGATCAACTCATTATTCTCATTTTGTACAACAGTCATACCACCTTTCTTCGGAACACATTGGATTGGACTTATCCAGATGCTATCCGAATCGAAAAAATGATGCCCGCATCCAGCCACTTAATCACTTCCTTCTTCACCACTTCCTTTATGTTCGAGTTCAACCTTTTTTGATGTTCCCTGGAAGGTTTGTGCCCCTATTCCAAGAGAATTGTGTGGATGCAAAAGGCCGGGCTGATACCCTTTATATCTGCCATGGTCCATCCAATAGCAGTCTTACATTCCTGTAACACCTGTAGGAGTTGTTCTACATGAACAACTAACATACCATATGAGATAATAACAGGTAAAGTAGAGTTAGACCCTAAGAAAGTATACCTGAGGTGGGATAGAAGTGGTTTCAGGTCCAACTATAGTGGTCCTCTATTGATGGCTTCGCATGTGGTGTTTCTCTTTCTTCAAAATATAGTGGCTCGAACTGGGGTTCCCTTTTCCAGAACCCTTGACCTTCAAAAGTCATGACCCACTCTGCCAACTCTTCATCATCCACATCTTCCAAATTCACCAAGCAAGCTTCTAACGGGTCTCTGACATTAAGGATCTCATCCTCCTCTTGTAGTATTACATCAACCGCCTCCACTAGCGAACAATTTGCAAATTCACTGGGCCTCCTCATAGATTATTGAACATTAAATATTATTTATTCATTATTCAACCTTATTTTCAACCCTACAGTCTCACAATCAATCAATTCTCTCCCAGTGGCTAAGAATGGCCTCCCCAAAATTATTGGTATTTCTTCGTCAACTTGACAGTTAAGAATAACAAAATCGGCAGGAAATACAAACTTCCCCACTTCGACGAGCACATTATCCAAAATTTTTGTTGGCCTTTTCACTGTGCGAACAGCCAGTTGCAGCAACATTGAGGTCGATCTAGCTCTGCCAATACCTAATTTTGTGTAGATTACCAAGGGCATCAGGTTGATACTGGCTCAAAAGTAACACAATGCTTTAGCAAAAGCATAACTTCCAAGTGTGCATGGGATAGTGAAACTACCGGGATCAGATAATTTTTGAGTTATAGGTCTTGTCACTACCGCACTACAAGTTTGAGTTTGAGTTAGAGTTACAGTAGACAGGTCCTGGAAGTTAAATTTTCGAGACATCAGATCCTTCATCATTTTTGCATAGCCTGGCATTTTCCTCAAAGCATCCATCAGTGGAATATTCAATTGAATTTTTCTGAGCATTTCCATGAATTTCCTGTATTGATCATCTTTCTTTTGCTTTGCCAAACTTTGAGGGAATGATGCAGGAATTAGCTTCTGCCCACTGCTTTGTGTCTTTTCTTGATTAGGATCTTTTCCACCACCTGTTCTGGGAGTTGTTCAATTTCCTTCTCTTTGCCTTTGTCAACTTGTGCTTGTTCAATTACAACCTCTGTGAGCTCCGTTGACTCGTAGATCTTTAATGGCACTGGAGTAATTGGCACTGTCTCTACTAGATTGAGCAACTTCTTTCTCTATGTCCAAATCCCTTCTATTCCTGAGACTTACTGCCATTAACTGATTTGGGTTCTGCTCCTTTAGATTGATGTTTGTGTCTGCAGGCAACATTCCTTGTGGGCGATTGTTCAAAGCCATGGATAACTGGCCTAATTGAGTTTCAATGCCTTTAATAGCCGAATCATCTGCGGCTAACTTTTCTTGCATCCTTCCATTTATCCCAATAATTTGTTGCAGCATGCCCTTGATTTCTATCATATTACTATTGTCATGTCTAGTCACCTGTTGTTGATGAGGCGGTTGGTAAGCCAAATGTTGCTGGTGCTGCTGATTGTAGCATTGCTGCATTTGATAAGGCACGACTTGGCCTTGTGGTCATGCTCCCCCAGGATTGGTATTGTATTGTTGTTGTGTTGGTCTGTACTACTGATTTTGAGGTCCCCGTTATTGTGCACCTTGCCTCTGACCCCCAAAATTATTGACGTAAATCATGTCTTCTCTGAAGCTCTGGTTATCATTCTCTTCACTCCACGAGCGAACATATGACTGATTTATGCAGGGAGTGCATAGGCGTCCATTTGTTATGTCAACAATGTACACCTGATTCGTACCCATCTCATCAATTTTCTTTGTCAACAAGCTCATCTGGGTCATGAGAGTGGCTATGTTTTCTGCATTTGTATTGTTTGGGTCAAGAGCAACAGAATAAACTATTGGAGTGAGTGTTGTATCTCTCGTCATCCAGCCTGAATTTTGAGCCATCTTGTCAAGAAGAATCTTACACTCTGTGAATGATTTGCTCAAGAATGCACCCCCGACTGAAGCATCTACATTGGCCTTCAGACTGTCAGCCAAACCCATATAGAATCTCTGTCCTAGCATCTGATCCGGGATGCCATGGTGTGGACACTTCACCAACATGCCCTTAAACCTCTCCTAAGTTTCCTGCAAAGTTTCAGTTGGTTTCTGCCTGAACTGCAATATCTCATCAATTTGCCTTACAGTCTTGTTGGGTGGATAGAACTTGTTTAAGAACTGCTTGACTAGTTCCTCTCAAGTAGCAATGGAGTTTATTGGGAGCGAATTCAGCCAAGTTTGATCCTCCCCAATCACTCAGAATGGAAACAGTAACAATCTGATTGCTTTGGATGTCACATTCGGCTGTCTTTGAGTGACACAAATTGATAAAAAATTCTTCAGATGTTGTTGTGGGTCTTCGATGTATGACCCGAAAAATAGCTCTTTATTCTGCAGCAAGTGCAGCATGTTATTGGTAATTTGAAACATCTTCGCTTGTATCGGAGGGACTGCAGTTGCAGTTGCCAGATTATCAGCAGTTGGTTGCCCACAATCATACAGAGCAGCTTCCGACACAAGAGGTCATACAGCTTCCACAATCATACAGAGCAGTTACAGTTGCCAGATTATCAGCAGTTGGTTGCCCACCACTCTGATGTTTGGGTCAACTTGATTATTTCTATCGTTCCCATTGATGTTCTCGATGTCACCCATTTCAATTTCGATTTGTTCGTTCTATTTTAGTTGTTTGATCTTCTTGTTTGCCCGATTCAATGTCCTGATGCTTTCTCGAGATTTGAGAGACCGTCAAATAGTTCACCAGTTCTCAAGGAGCTTCTATGCATGCACCTGAGGCACAGAAGAATTCAAACGTGAGAATTTCAATGGAAATATTTTTAACACCACGGAAAATTGATCTAAACTAAAAATCCTAGCAATGCTTTCAAGTTATAATAAATAACATTGTTAGTTCTCCTACAACGGTACCAAAATTTGATCACGCCCAACTACGCCTTATAGGACTAAGTGGTCGCTATAAAAATAATCCGGTTCAAGAGTCCGGAATCGAATCCTACAGGAAACTAACCTATTTGCTATAACTTTTTAGTATCGCTAATGATAAGCTCAGACAACTTTCAAAGTTCAAGAATTGAGTTATGAATTAATAAAAATTACTTAACTAAGGAGAATAGACAATAAAAACTATCAATTAGCAAGAATGGAGTTGAATTCAAGGATAAAAGGATCTAGGGTTTACGATTTCCCCAATTGTCGGATTAATTCCTGATACGTTAGCTATAATCTCGTTGTAACACTATCTAAAGATGATGAGTCCTTGTTTACTAATTATCTCTCGATCAATTACGATAATATACTAGAAGTATTCTCTCGAACTACTCTAGTTGACAATTTGTACAACTCATAAATATCACACCAAAGCTTCGTTATCTCTAATCCCTCTTTTAAATTCAAGTAATTAATCTCTTAACTTACTCGAAAGTGGCATTGTTCAACAACAATTTAATCAAGTATTCTTTCTCAAGCAACACAAGATAACTAGACATGATTAATCAAGGGACCTTCAATTAATCACAAGGAACATATAGTTGAACAATTAAAGAGTAATAACGGCTCAATTATATCAAAACACAATCAAGACTTCATCTAACAATTGATTCCATCAACCTTAGATGATGGGTTTAGCTGCTCATAACTGTATAAATAATCATAGTAATATCTAGAAGCATTAAACTACAAGTAAAAGGAAAGCGGAGAGAAACAAAACTCGAGTGATCAGTGCTTCCAAAGTGTTTTGTAGTCTCTTGCCTCTCTAATGATATCTAACCCTTCAAAAATTAACGTTTAGGGGTATTTATATTGTAAGGGCCGAATTTACATGTCCAATACTAATGAGCACTTAAAATATTTTTCGGATGGCACTGATGGCGCCTTGCACTGCCTGTAGCACTGTCGTTTCGGTGCAAGGCACTGTCTGTAGCATTGCCGTTTCGGTGCAAGGCACTGTCTATAGCACTATCGTTTCGGTGAAGGCACTGTCTGTAACACTGAATTTTCGTTGCCTTGCACGTCTTCTTTTATTGCTCCATTTTATAGCCCTGAGGTACTATTTCATGCAACTTTTCTCCAATTCATATCCAAGCATTCCTACACATCAAATAAGCTCGATTAAGCGCAATTGTCGCACAAATTAGCATCCAAACAATAAGCAAGTAGGGTAAATAACGTCAAAATATATGGAATTATCGCACGTCATCAACATCGCTGGACTGCTTCATCTCTTTGGAGATTTGCTTCCCCAACTGCAATAACACGAGGCCGAGAATCCTCATCGTTGTCATCCAAATCCGAATTGTCCATCTTCTATTTTGCTCGAGTTAGGAAAACTTCAGTGCCTTCATCAATTGCGACTTGTATTGCTGCATCTTCGTCATCAACCTCTGGTTTAGTAGCACCAGCTGTTGGTATCGTTGTTTTATCATCTACAACACTAGTTTCCTTGTCCGACTATTTTTCAAACACCTTGTGGGCAGAGTTCAGATTGTTGAAGTCTCAGTGTGGATTCCAGTATTGAGGCGAAGGTGATTTGGCCATGTCACTCCATGGTGGAATAGTTGCAGCTCGTATTGGACAATAGTCTACTGTGGTAAGCTTCCGGAGAAAGGCTAAACCATTGTTAGGTGCTTCACGACTCCGTGTTCGATAATGAATAAATAATTTTTTCACGAAATGATCCCAATCCGTGAGCTGTTTGTTTCGATATAACCAGTAATACCAATCCAAAGCCTCTCCATCCAAATATAAAGAAGCCAATGATAATTGATGATCTGGAAAAATATTATAGCATGTGAAATACTACTCTACCTGAAATACCCACATCGCAGGATCATCACCGCTGAATCTGGGTATTTTCACCGACAGGGCTTCCATGGACGAACAGAACTCGAAGCGAGACTGATAAGCTATCGGAGCCATTTTCCCCACCATATCTTGTAACATACACCAAATCTCAGCGATATCCTTTGAAAAGGAATCCGGCACTTCCTTCAGAGATGCATCAATGAGAGCCCTGAGTTTGAGTTTTTGGTCCTCCATTGAAGACCTCTGGATGAAAGCACCAATGTAACAAACTGGATATTACGCCTGAACCAACTGATTATATTAATTCACTAAAAAACTTTACAGTAAGCAAATATCAATAAAACAGTAGAAAGCAACACTAAAGGAAATAGAGAGTAGATGAGAAGAGAAATTGCAACCTAAAGCTAAGAAGAAAGGAGATGAGAGACAGATTCAACAAAGGAAATGAGAAGAATAGACTGAGCTGAGGCTTCAACATAATTCAAATAATCCTTCTTTCTAACCTCGCAGTCCTTTTTATCCACTTGCTAACTGGACCTGGATCCCAAATATAATTCTCCAATATTTTACTCGGCTCAATAATCTCAATTGACCCAGTCTTATTTATCTCTTTTAGCCTATAGGCCCTTATGGAGTCAACTTGGTTCACAACATCCTACCATAAGCGAATTAAAAATTTTAACTTAATAGATTTGACCTTTAAGATTTATAGCATTGATCATTAATTAATAATACTTTTAAATTTATGGGTTCAAATTTAATAATTATCAAAAACAAATTGTAAGTTTTACGTAAAGAATCACATCCATGCGTTAAGGTAAAGCCCTAAAACCAAAACTTCCTCGTTAAGCTCTTGTATTACGTTGCTTCCCTGATAAGCTAATTCGTTTCGTTATTTGTAGTATATAACAACACCAATTTGAATAGAAAACTTACAAAAAATATCCTAAACATGTCGGCTGGTACAAGGTTTTATAATGTGAAAACCAAGAATTTTAATTTGTATTATCTAGTCTCCCTCTCTTAATCCAACAACTGCCAGCATACGTAATATATTCAAAACGAGTATGGTCTTATTTTTTGTAAAGTACATTTTAATTTATTTGTTTTGTCTGTATAAAGGGTTCGAGCCAAAATAATGATCATTTCTCTTGATTATGTAGGATGGTGTGCAATAAATAGAAGAGTTACAAGGGTATAATTATTAATATACCTATAAGATTATTTCATTTTTGACGGAATGTTGCACGTTGAACTTCAGCACTTTATTTTAGGAAATAAAACTAATTGGTTTGACATGAGTTTTTCTGATCATGTTAATGATTCGGGGTGGGAGCCTTAGAGCAACTATAAAGTGATCTCCGTGTGACCTATAGGTCACGAATTTGAGCCGTGGAAGAAGCCACTAATGCTTGTATTAGGGTAGGCTATCTATATCGCACTCCTGGGCTACGGTATTTCCTGGACCTTGCGTGAACGTGAGATGCCTTGTGCACCCTTTTTTTTAGTGAGGGAACATATGAGAGATAAGTAATATATGTATAAATCACTTATATTTTATCTTAATTACAGTATTTATTATCACTTACACTATAGATTTACGTAGTTTTAGAAATACCAAGTAGAGGTATGTTTTAAATAAGGTAGGGGTATGGTTCGGATGAGAATTCCACTCGAAGAAAACAAAGAGTAGAAACATACAGAGTAGGTTGTAATTCACCGTTTGTTACTTTCACATTTGTTGGTACGTTAATATACACACCAAACCTCTTCCTGTATAGCTTTAATAGCACTCTAGTTTGACACTGCAGCTAAAGCCAGGGGCGAATGTAAGCCTTTTGGCTACAGGTTCAACGGAACTCATAACTTTTGGTATTGAGTATGAATTTATATGTAAAAATCTACTATATGGCAGTTGAATGCAAATTCACTATCGTTGGCAAATTCCTAAGACCAAGACCCCAAATCGATCGAATTAGGTTAAAATATAAGGAACTGATTTCTCTTAAGGGATCAGCTAAAATTGGGGTCTTCAACAACTTTAATGTCTTCCTTGATTTTACTAATGAGGAAGATTTTAACATAGTATGGTATAGAAAGGTTATTGAAATTGAGGGCTAGCAGATGTGGTTACAAAAGTGGTCGCCGGACTTTAAACCTGAAGAAGACTTGCCGATTGTTCCGGTATGGGTCTTGCTACCTGGTCTTCCTTTTCATATGCACACTTGGCATTATGTAAAACAAGTGGTTATATCTATTGGCACCCCTCTAGAAATGGATCTGGCTACTAGAGGAAGGACTAGACCGAGTATGGCTAAGGTTAGAATTAAAATCGATTTGCTTAAGCCTCAACCTGAAAGTGTTTCTGTGGGCTGCATTCATGATGACTTACCTCAGATAGGATTTGTACAAAAGTTGGAATACGAGGGCATACTTAAGTATTGTAGGTTCTGCAAGAAACTTGGTCACAACATAATCAATTGTCGTGCTCTAGAAAGGAAGAAGGCAGTTGAGGCTAGAGAAGAAGAAACAAAACAGGAAAAGGATAAGATGAAAAAAAAAAGCTGAGAAGAAAGAAGAGGGGAACAAGCAAAAAACAAATGAAGACAATGGACAGAAAAATACATAACAAAACATGACGAACCAGAGCAACAACAGTGAAACAATGGGAAATAATTCTAATAGTAACAGTCAAATTGTCTTGGAACAATGAAGAACAGAGTGTGCAACTGCAAAACCAAACCATCAATGCAAGGACTTCTAAAAAAGAAGAAGGCGGGCAAGAAAAAGAGGCTCCCTAAAAAAAATCCAAAGTGGTATTCAAACCTATCATCCAGCAACCAGCAGGTAAAAAGAAAGAGGGTTAAAGTAATTTGGCAAGGGTTATCGAGCAATATCGTGAACAAGAGATTGAAAAGGAACAAGCAGGGAACAAGCAGGGAACCTTAAGAATGACTCCAATGAAGATAAAGATGATAATGGTCGGCAGGAAAATACTTTTGAAAGCATGTGTTCAGAGAAGGATACAACCTACAATTCTACTGAGGTCGTCCAAGACTCTACCAATAACCAGGAAAATGAGACAAATGTAGAGGGGAAGAGGCAATGTAACACGGCCCGTGTAAGTTCAGAGGGGTCCTCAAGTATACCATTTGAGATTAAGGTCATGCCAGGGCTTGACTTGGTGGTTGATCTTAATTGGGATCAAGCACAAAAGCAACAAGAGGCAGAGCAAGAAAGGAAGGGAGCGGAGCAACATTTTGAGATCACCTCTCCAAATAGAGTCACAGTTACCATCATTGAAGATTTACTTCAAACAGAACAAAAGAATCAAGCTAATGAGGATGGTTTCTCTCCTGTTAAAAATGGCAAGGACAAAAACAAAAAAATGAGAAGGAGAACAAAGTCAAGGCTAACCTTCCAGGAGACGGAAGGAACAAAAACTAATCCCCCACTGATTTTTTCCATGATTAATATCATTTTCTGAAATATCCGAGGTGGAGATTCTACAAATGCCATTCAAAGGCTAAAAAACCTTATGACCATCAACAAGGTGGAACTCGTTGCTATCCTGGAACCCTTCATCACCATAAACAAAATTGAAAGGTAAATGAACTATCTTGGCTTACATCACTGTATCTCCAACACTAATGGTCAAATTTGGTTTATGTGGCCTGGAAACTATCAGACTAGTGTTATTGCTAATGACGACTAACATATCACTATCCAAATTAATTATGCCAATGCCAATCGCAATCTCTTTCTTACTATTATTTATGCAAAATGCACTGCAATTGAAAGGAAAGATTTGTGGAGTAGTTTGAAATTTGCTCATGGTCAGATTACCGAGCCATGGTGCATTTGTGGTAATTTTAATATTATTCTGGATTCTGAAGAGAAGAAAGGGGTAGACCTCATAGAATGTATAAAAGTCTAGATTTCAACAATTGTATGGCTGCGTGTGAAGTTGTCGAATTGGGGTATGTTGGCCGCAAGTTCATGTGGTGCAACAATTGGGAGCCTAGAAAAAGGATTTGAAAAAGACTTGATAGGGTCTTCATTAACGATCAATGGTCTCAAGTGTTTCAACATAATATGGTGAGGCATCTGGCTAGAACTGGCTCTGACTATCGGCCTCTTCTTGTTAAAAGCTATTATAGCCAACATAATGGGATCAAATACTTTAAAGTCATTGATTTCTGGTCGAATCAACCAGTTTTTTGCAGTTGGTAGAAGAAGTGTGGCACATTCAGATTAATGGAAATCGTATGTGGAGGCTATAATAGAAATTGACGCTTTTATATAGGAAGCTTACTCACTGGTCTAAAGAAGTCATTGGTAATATTTTTCATCAAGTCAACATCTGGGAAGCAAAGATGCAAAAACTGGAGGAACTACTTGACCTTCTCAATAACAATGCTCAATCCAGAAAAGAGTTGAACAAAGGGCATGTTGAATATATAAGGTGGATGGGAATGAGGAAGGTGATTCCAATAGCATTTATTTTCATAGTGTGATCAAAGATAGAAGAAGGAAACTTCGGCTTCATCGAATAAAGAGCCGTAGAGACAACTCGATCCAAGGGGAAGATAACATTGCTAAAGTTGGGGTCCATCAGTTCCAATACCTTTTCAACTTGCATCATGATTTCAGAGATCATTAGAGGGCTTCCCAAATTTTATTCACATACTTGTTTGGTTCTTATACCAAAAGTGGAATCTCCTATGGTTTTCTCTGACCTCGGGCCAATTAGTCTGAGTAACTTCTCCTGCAAAATTATTTTTAAAATCTTGTCTAGAAGACTCAATCCCTTGCTTAACAAGATCATATCCGAGAATCAAAGCGGCTTCATCAAATGGAGAATGATTACTGAAAATATTTTGCTTGCTCAAAAGATTATCCAGAATATTAAACAGGTTAACACTGGTGGCAACATCATTATGAAACTTGATATGGAAAAAGCCTACGACGGAATGTCATGGACCTTTCTTATGGCAGTTATAAGGAAGTTTTCTTTCAATGAAGAATGGATTAACCTAATATTTAGACTGGTATTCTATCATTATTAATGGTACTATAAAAGACTTTTTTACCTCTTCTCAAGGGCTCAAACAAGGGGATCCCTTATCCCCATCTCTTTTCATTATTGGAGCTGAAATGTTATCCAGATCTCTCAACAGTCTTATTAGTATGACCAATTTCACTCCATTCACTATGGATTGCAGAGGCCCTATTATTAACCACCTAGCCTATGCCGATGATATTGTTATCTTTAGTAGAGGGGATAATAAGTCTATTAAACTTATCAAGAAGGTGATCAGTAGGTATGAGAATGCCTCAGGCCAGAAAGTTAATGATGCAAAAAGCTTCTTCATCACTGCCCCTAACACCTCAGCTAGCAGGATTAACAAGATCAGAAATGCTTCAGGTTTTATGGATAAAAGCTTCCCTTTCAACTATCTGGGGTGTCTTATTTATCAAGAAAGGAAAAATACTACTCTGTTTGATGGTATGATGTCTAATATTATGATAAGCTCAATGCTTAGCAGGGTGGAATGCTCTCCTATGGGGTAAGCTGATCCTAATTAAACACGTTTTACAATCTCTCCCCATATATATTCTATCTGCCTTGAATCCCACTAAAAGCATGCCCAAACTCATGGAGAAATATTTTGCTAATTTCTTTTAGGGAACTTCCGAAGGAAAAATAACTATCACTGGAGTGCCTGGAAGAACCTTTGTTCATCTAAAGAGGAAGGTGGTGTGGGTATTAGAAGGATAGATGATATTATAGAGTCTCTTAATATTAAAAGATGGTGGAGTTTTAGAACCCAACCCTCACTTTGGGCCACCTTCTTTAGGAATAAATATTGTAAAAGAGCTCATGTTGTGGCCAAAATTCCTATCTCCTCTGACTCTTACGTCTGGAAAGGTATGATGAAGATTAAGAAGAAGGTTGAGCCTAACATCATCTGAAAAATTCAAGCAGAAAACTCGAGTTTCTGGTGGGACAATTGGACAGGTTATGAGGCATTGGCCATGCTTGTTCAAGGTCAAAGAAAATCTGCTAAACTTCAAGTCAAGCATTATATTTGCAATGCGATATGGGATACTACAAAGTTGAATGATATTCTTCCTGCTCATATTGTTGACATTATCTCTAAGATCACTATGGGTAATAGTAACACTAAGGATTTCCCAATTTGGAATATCTCTGAAAATGGTTTGTTCTCCAACAACTCTGCCTAACACTCTATTAGAGCGTGAAGACAAAAAAATGAGTTCATCAGTAAGGTTTGGCATAACTCTATCCCTTTAAAATGCTCTTTTTTAACTTTGAGGATTTTTAAGAAAAGACTCCCTTTTGATGACACTATTAGCAAATTTGGTACTAACATTGTTTCTAGATATTTTTGTTGTAATCATTCACAGATTAAGACCATGCAGCATGTGTTCAATGGAAGTGATGCAGCACAGTTCATATGGAATGAAATAGGCAAACCTCTGAGAATGAAGCATCAACTTGAACCTATTATTGGAACTTTCAAGAGATGATGGGATGCAAAACCTACTAACACAATACACAAACAGATTATGCAGATTGCGCCTACTATCATATGCTGGGAAATTTGGAAGTAGTGGACCTCATGTAGATATAGCAATAAGAACAAGTTTAATCACAATGCTATGAAGTACCAATTTGTCTGGATCATCAAGCAGGCAATTGCGAAGGTGATTCCTGGTGTTTATAGCAAGGTCTAGTGGCCTACTTATTGTGATAAGATAGAAAAACTCAAGCCGATTCAAACTTGGAAGCAATTCAGATGGCAAACACCCTCGGCAGATAATATCAAGGTCAATACTGATGGGAGCTTCATCAAAGAAACAGGTGTGGCAGGTATTAAGGGTATTGTGAGAAATAGTAATGGTGATTTAATCATGGCTTTCTCAGTCCCCGTACAGAGTAATGTCAATAATATGACTGAAGCTCATGCAGCTGAGTATGGAGTGAAATGGTGTAGCCATCATGGGTTCACTAATATTTTTCTTGAACTTGACTCTCTGATCATTGCAAATATGTTGACAAAAAAAGAGACCAACAACCTCAAGATTAAGCATATTGTGGACAATATCATTAACAAAATAAATGATGCTAATGTCTGCGTGAAATATTGCCTTAGGGAAGGTAACCAAGTAGCTGATTCTCTGGCTAAACTTGCTACTACTTCTAATCATGCCAAGAGTTTTGAGAACTTCCAACAACTCCCAAACATAGGGTTGTGCATGGATCGGATCGGATCGGATTTAGCACATTTCGGATTCGGATTTCGGATTTCAGATTTTATAAAATGCAATCCGAATTCGATCCGAATTAATATTGGATCGGATCGAATTTTAAAGTTTGGATCGGATCGAATTTTTGGATTTCGTATCGGATTATTATGCCTCAAAGTTGCAAACTCATATGTATATTTTCTTTGTAAAAGAGGCAATACATTAAGAAAAATTCATATTTATGCAATTATGAGAGTACTATAGTGCCAATATAGCTAAATCCAGCAATTGTAAAGGTAATAACTTGGAGGAATAGATAAAGAAAGTACTAACTATCCAAAATTAAAGTTTAATATTTATACATACCCTAATAATTTCGAATTTCGGATCGGATCGGGTTACAATTATATCAATCTGAATCCGATCCGAATATCCAAAATTTTAATAAACACAATTCGAAATCCGATCCAAATATCCGAAATTCGAAATCCGAAATTGAGCGGATCGGTTCAGATTTCAGATATCCAATCCAAATGAACAGCCCTACCTAAACATGGCTAAAAGTGTATTACTTCTTAATAAATGGCAGCTGCCCACAATAAGAACAACAACAACAACCCAGTAGAATCCCACTAATGGGATTTGGGGAGGGTAGTGTGTACGCAGACCTTACCCCTACCCCAAAGGAGTAGAGAGGCTGTTTCCGAAAGACCCTCGGCTCAAGAAAATAAAAGGACAAAACGACAAGAGGAGACAACATTAGTATCACCACAACAATCATAGAAAAAATAGGAACACCATGAAATGGAGAAGAAAGATGCAAAGCAAAAACAATAGCTAGTAAATAGGACATGCACTGAAAAGCGAAGTAGTAGAACACAACATTGTCACTAGCTACCCTAGACAAAAATCCTACGTGGCCAGTCCTACAATGGTATGAAGTAAGTCAAGATTCAACTACATCCTAACCTACAACTCTAATACTCGACCTCCACATCTTCCTATCAAGTGTCATGTCCTCAGAAATCTGGAGCATCGTCATATCTTGTCTGATCATCTCTTCCCAATACTTCTTAGGCCGCCCTCTACCTCTTATCGTTCCCTCCACAACCAGTCACTCACACCTCCGTACCGGAGCATCTGGGCTTCTCCTTTGAACATGTCCGAACCATCTAAGCCTCGCTTCCCGTATCTTGTCATCAATGGGAGACACGTGCACCTTCTCCCGAATAACATCATTCCTAATCTTATCTATCCTAGTGTACCCGCACATCCACCTCAACATTCTTATTTCTGCTACTTTCATCTTCTGGATATGTCAGTTCTTAACGGGCCAACACTCAGCCCCATACAACATAGTTGGTCTAACCACCGCTTTATAGAACTTACTTTTGAGTATTGATGGCACTCTCTTGTTACACAAGACTCCAGATGCTAACCTCCACTTCATCCATCCTATCCCAATACGGTGTGTGACATCCTCGCCGTTCTCTCCTCCCCCCTAGATAACCGAACCAAGGTACTTGAAGCTGCCTCTACTCAGGATGACCTGTGATTCAAGCCTCACATCCACACCCACTTCCCCTGGATCAGCGCTGAATTTACACTCTAGGTATTCCGTCTTCGTCCTGCTCAACTTGAAACCCTTAGACTCAAGAGTTGTATATAGTGTTTGGAGTGAGGACCTGTGCGTTTTTGTTTTCTCAGTCCTCCTCCATTTTATTTGGTGATGATATCACCCCTGTTGTATTGGTTTCGAGGTACGGTTTATGCCCCCCTCATGTTCGTTTTTGTGAAATACAACATAACCCAGAACCTCAATATGGGTAGTTTTATTTTTTTTAAAATATTACTACTTGATTTACTAGTCTTTTGTTTACTTTGTTAAAATAGTGATGGATAAATACAAATTGAGTATATTGATTGTTGAAGTGTGATTACTTCATCTAAAAATTAAGTTGTTAGGGAAAATACACTTTTATTTATTTAATTATCTCTTTAACACGCACCCTCACCCTGAAATTTTATTTCATGGTTCAAGTGACGTTCAACTACGTAAAAATTCTTTTTTAATAATTTGGTGTTGGTGAGATTCAAACCCAGAATCTCTGTCTTCTCTAACACCACGTTAAAGTGTAGGATCAACTCATCTAAAAGTTTAAGTTGTTAGAGATATAGAGAACACTTGATTTAATTAATTATATATGTCTTCAACATTGATAGTTTAAAGAATATATTTTACACTATCTGATCGCCTAAAAAATAACTACAGGTTTAATCGTTCATTAAAAGGAATTAGTAATATAACAAATAGTCAAGTTATATATCTATTATAACATGTTTGTTATGAAATAAAAGCAATTTAGTAAAACATAAACAAGAATAAGTTATGAAATAAAAGCAATTTAGTAAAACATGAACAAGAAATAGAGATAGAGAGAAGGAAGAGTATTTCTTCTTCAATTGTGTGTATTTTCTTATCTATTACAAGGCCTTTATATAGGAATGAAAAGTGAATAAACATATGTCATTGAATATGCCATTAAGCATAGAAATATGTCATTGAATATGTCTTTAAGCATTTGAGAAGATCATGGAGAAAGAGTAAACATCCACCTTAATTTAATTTTTCTTATAACACTCCCCCTTGGATGTCCATAGATAATGTGCCTCGTTAAAACTTTATTAGGAAAAAACCCTATGGAAAAAAATCTTAGTGAAGGAAAAAGAGTACACATGTTTAGAAATACGCCTTTTGGTTGTCTCGTTAAAAACCTTGCAAGGAAAACCCAGTGGGAAAAAACCTTGTAAGGGAAAAAAGAGTACAATGCGTATTAACCCCCCTGATGAGAGCATCAATTCACATCCTTGAGCCTTCACATCCCAATCTTGTACACTAGTTTCTTGAAGGTTGACGTCGGTAGAGATTTGATGAACAGATCAGCCATATTATCACTTGAACAGATCTGTTGCACATTGATATCACCATTCTTTTGAAGATCATGTGTGAAAAATAACTTTGGTGAAATTTACTTTGTCCTACCTCCTTTATGAATCCTCCCTTCAATTGGGCTATGCATACTGCATTGTCTTCATACAAAATTATGGGTAGTGTGTCACACTTCAAACCACATTTGTCTCGAATAAGATGTATTATAGACCTCAACCATACACATTCTCGACTTGCTTCATAAATAGCAATTATCTCAGCATGATTAAATGAAATAGCCACGATTGATTGCTTAGTCGATCGCCAAGATATGGCAGTGTCTCCATTTGTAAACACATAGCATGTTTGAGATCGAGCCTTGTGTGGGTCATATAAATACCCAGCATCGGCATAACCAACAAGATCGGGATTGCAATCATTGCCATAAAATAATCCCATATCGGTAGTCCCTTTTAAATACTGCAATATGTGTTTGATTCCATTCCAATGTCTCCTTGTAGGAGCATAGATATATCTTGTTAAGATATTAACTGAAAAAGTTATGTCAGACCTTGTAATATTAGAAAGATATATTAGTGCACCAATTGCACTAAGATATGGTACTTCGGGACCAAGAAGCTCTTACATTATTTTCAGGAGGTCGGAAAGGATGTGTTTTATCCATATATAATCGCTTTAAAATCATTTTAGTGTATGTTGCTTGATGGACAAAAATTCCATCTTTCATATACTCAATTTGTAGACCAAGACAAAATTTTGTCTTTCCAAGATCTTTCATTTCAAATTCTTTCTTTAATTAGTCTACTGCTTTAGGAAGCTCCCTAGGAGTTCGAATGATATTTAAATCATCAACATACACGGTGATTATAACAAATTTAGATCCAGATCTTTTTATAAAGACACAAGGACAAATTGAATCATTCTTATACCCTTCTTTCAACAGGTACTCACTCAGGCGATTATACCACATGCGCCCTGATTGTTTCAATCCGTATAAGGATTTTTGAAGATTTATTTAATAAATTTCTTGGAAACCTTAATATGCTTCAGAACAATTTAAATCCTTCAATGATTTCCATTATACGCATATCACGTTTTTCTTGTACTGTCAGATTAAAACTTGAAATGGCGACATCAACCACAGGAGAACATGTCTCTATATAATCAATGCCAGAATATTTATAAATTTTCTTGTGACACAAGACATCTTTATTTTTATCGACTTTACCTTCTTCTTTTTTCGCACAAGAACACATTTATACCTTCACTGGCTTTATACTTTTAGATGTTGGGACTATCTATCCAACTTCATATTTTTCAGGTGAAATTAATTTTCATTGCGTATTTTTCATTTGGCCAATCATTTATCTGTCTAAATTTCATGATAGATTTGAGCTCAAGATCCTCGTCAATATTAATAATATTGAGCGCTACATTATATTAACAATATCGTCAACGGTCATTTTATATTGGTTCTATTATTACCCAATAAAGACATAACTTATTGAGATCTATTTATCTTATTATCTTCAGGTACCTGAGCCTCTCCCATGAGGTCTTATGAAGTGTTATGTCGTGGTGCTCTTCTAGAGCACTTGCCTCCTTATTATGACCATCTTGAACATTTGCTCCTCTCCTTCTTCAAGGAGTTTTATCTTTGGAACCGATTAGTCTATTATGCTTCATGCATGCCATAGACTCTATTCATTATGAACTTTATTTTATTTGGAGCATTAGCAGCTGAATATNGAACCGATTAGCCTATTATGCTTCATGCATGCCATAGACTCTATTCATTATGAACTTTATTTTATTTGGAGAATTAGCAGCTGAATATGATATTTAGTTTTGGATCAGCAAATACGCTTGGCAATATTTTGCAATTGAATTATCATTTGAACTTCAAGTTCACATTTCCTCGTACGAGGATCTAGATGTACTCATAATAATTCATTACATGCATTACTTTTTCAGCTGCCCATTTTCTCCCCCTATTGTTGGGATCACCAACAAATATC
>AWOL01S0019700.1:85796-97605 GCA_000715115.1 Nicotiana otophora
CAATAATATTCATTATCTTTCTTTATCTCAAATCTCCCTTAGAAGTGAGTTGTAGTATTTATCCAATCATGCACAAGTACATTATTATGCATAATCTTTATTACATATATATTTTCACATTCTCTTCAAAGAATGGAGTATAATCATACAATGTGCTTTGTTATTTTTTTAATACCCATTTGATGGTAAACATTGTCTTGTTCTCCCTTTTTATAATTACCATAGTGATAACTATTATTATTTTGGTCTTTCGCACGCCCACATTCATTTTTCAACCACTTGTCTTTATTTAGACTTATCATGCACTGCTATCACATTCACTTCAAGAATGGAGCAAATCAAGTGGGACAAGCTTCATGCTTTTTCATGAAAAATGTATTTTTTTTTTAGTTATTATTATTATTATCAATATGGTGCATTAGGACTCAAACCCAATGTTTTACCCATATAAAGGCATGCTATGTCATAATGCGTTGGAACTTGAATCCAACATCTTTTCATTAACATAGTGTGTTGGGACTTGAACCCATCGTCTTACCCTCAATCTTTGGCATAATAGGCCAAAATTCACTAGGACTCGCACTTGAGCCTTTAAAATATTATTACTTCATAATTATAGGCATAAGTAAATTAACTTTCAAGAAGACATATGTAACTATTTCAATCTTGAAACAGTTCCTCTGCAACAAAAATGCTAGTTA
The DNA here is from genome assembly GCA_000715115.1 of Nicotiana otophora. Lineage (NCBI taxonomy): Eukaryota > Viridiplantae > Streptophyta > Magnoliopsida > Solanales > Solanaceae > Nicotiana > Nicotiana otophora. Next base: position 86,498 of record AWOL01S0019700.1, read on the forward strand.
GGATATATGCCATTTTTTTTAAATGATACAATTACTTTTACATTTTAATAAATTAATTAGGGAAAAGGTGCAGATAACCTATAAACACTACATTTCAAAAACTATAAGAACTTCACCAAAAAAAATCCAATACGAAGGAATGAGCCTTATGTTTCCAGCAAAAATATTTAAGGCTTAATGCATAACTGTGACCATTATAAATTATAACTATAATGAGTTTATATTGATTGTATATTCCAATGCCAAATTTGTAAGGTACTGTAAAATCACCTACATATTTGATAATTTTGCTTTCAATGAAATACATCATGTGATGGTAAGAATATTATTACTAAATTACCTTAATAATTATCTATCATAGTATGTAAAAGGCGAGAACATATATATACGTTGGAATATTATATTTGTCCTATAAGAGATGTAGCAAATAAAGACATACCTTTCTAGTTCTTTATTTCAGTGGATACAATTGAAAAAAATATTTTAACTAAATACTGCACATAAAGTTAATGCAAAGATATGAAAGTATGAATGGGTTTAGATGGATGTAAAACTTATCTTTGTATTATCATCCAAGACATTTTTCATTGTACTTGATCTCATTGTCTGCTTATAATTTACATAGTCTTGACGTAGAAGATCATGAAATGAGCAATTCGTGCTGATAACGTGTTATGAAATAAAAGCAATTTAGTAAAACATGAACAAGAACAAGTTATGAANTATTTTTTATTGTACTTGATCTCATTGTCCGTTTATAATTTACATAGTCTTGACGTAGAAGATCATGAAATGAGCAATTCGTGATGATAACGTGTTATGAAATAAAAGCAATTTAGTAAAACATGAACAAGAACAAGTTATGAAATAAAAGCAATTTAGTAAAATATGAACAAGAAATAGAGATAGAGAGAAGGAAGAGTATTTCTTCTTCAATTGTGTGTATTTTCCTATCTATTACAAGGCCTTTATATAGGCATGAAAAGTGAAGAAAAATATGTCATTGAATATGTCATTAAGCATAAAAATATGTCATTGAATATGTCATTAAGCATTTGAGAAGATCATGGAGGAAGAGTAGACATCCACCATAATTTGATTTTTCTTATAACAATGTTAAAATTCTATTGGTGAATATTAACTGTCAATGCATATAAGTTAAATACATACTTATAAGAATCATGGAATAGTAAGAAATGGGACCTTAAAAACTGCATATATTCTGGTACATGTGTATATACACACAAACATAACCAGACTTGACGTCTAAGCAACCTATTTTCCTTTAATAAGTTTTTCCCTCCTTTTATGTAGAAAATATTCTTTCTAGTTGTTCCTTTCACATAAACACAAGCAAGGTAATAGTCTGAACCCCCTCTCCTTTATTTTCTTCTATCTTTTCTCTCTCTTTGAGGGTTTAAAATATGAAGCCTTGGATTTCTTCTATTTTATTTTTGGTTCATTTCAATCACAGAAACGTGAAGAAACCAAAAAAGTAAGAGTGAATATTTCAATTTCTTACTAGATTTTGTTTAGATTTGGTTTAACTCAATAAACGTGCTTAAATATTTATAAATTCCTTCTCCTTTCCTTTTCTTTTTTCCCGTTTTATCTAATGTGAATATTTTAACCGATGGTCTTCTGGAAACACTCTTTATACCTCGACAAGGTAGGGATAAGATCTGCGTATATACTACCTTCCCCAGACAAGACACTGGCTATGTTATTGTTGTTTTACAGCGTTCTTGTTTTTTTTTTCTTTTTCAGTTAGGGGAGGAAGAAGAGGAAACTGGAAAAGGAAGGTGAATAGGAATAAGAGCAATAGCAGAGAAATCATGACATGGTGCAATGAATCAAATGATCAAGAATCACTCCAATTAATCAAAGCTACATCAGAGGAAAAAAGTGTTATAATCTCAAAAGTTGATCATCAAGTTAGAACAATAACTTGCCCTTCATGTGGCCATAGCATTGTGCTTCAAAATCAGGTATTCATGATATATCTATACATGTTAGGTTTTTAGTAGCAATCTGCGGCCTTTTCATTTTTGGGAAAAGGTCAGAAATATTCTTCTATTATTTGAAATATATTAATTAGTTTTATTCTCTGTTATATTTTCATGCCCGTATTGCTAGTAAATTGTCAACTATTTACTCTTGACCTTAATAAAGCTTCGACCTAAAATATATTGGAGGTAATATTAGACCATGGTCTAAAACAACAACAATATTAACAACAATAACAACCCAGTATAATCTCACTAGTGGGGTCTGGGGAGGGTACCCCTACCCTAGGGTAGAGAGGTTGTTTCCGATAGACCATCGGCTCCCTCCCTCCAAGAACTCCTCATCTTGCTCTTGGGGTGACTCGAACTCACAACCTCTTGGTTGGAAGTCGAACTCACTACTAGAGCAACTCACTCACTAAAGTAGATAGATAAATTTTCGAACTTTTTTTGAAAACGTATTTTGACACGTGGAATCCTCTCAATCTCTAAAGACAAAGACAATACAAAATCATTGATATAAATAGTTCTAAAGTACAACGGAGGGTAAAACTTTTTATATTTTTTTTTAAGTCACGTAGTTTTTTATATTTGAACTAATTTATTAGCGGCTAATTTACATATATAATTGGAATTACTAGAGGGGAATACATGATTTGCCTGGTCTACCAGCTGGGGTGAAGTTTGATCCTTCTGATCAAGAAATTCTTGAGCATTTAAAAGCAAAGGTATTTTCAGATACTCATAAGCTTCATCCTCTAATTAACGAATTCATTCCAACCATTGATGGAGAAAATGGAATTTGCTACACTCATCCAGAGAAATTACCAGGTAATTTCCTTTATTTATTAATTCAAATTCTACGACCTGTCAATGAAAAGAATAAACCAAAAAGAGAAGATTCATCATGTTTTCTTGTCCTAATTTTATTCTTTTTTTATGGATTTATATTCGGAATATTGTCATTTAAGGCAAAAACATATTATTCGACGTGCTTGTGTATAATGTTTAATAGAGTTTAAGTACATAGCATAAAAGATAGTTGTACGGTCCTGTTACTTAAAAGGTAATTACAGACATATTTATATAGTAAACATTAATTGATAACCTAATACTATCGAAAATAACTCCTAGAAAGGTGAATTTATACGGATAATATTTTTAAAAAATTACATTGTTAATATATACAGCTTATATCCTTTTAATATAGGGTAAAAAGTGGTGATAATTGCGTGGGGTGTTACTAACTAGTTTGAAGTTAAAAGTTTGCCTAATTTAGCTAATCCATAGTCTCTTTTACGTACTATTATTATTCTTTCCTTTTCTTCTAAGTCTTTCAATCGTGAACTCGTCAACCTAACGTACAATGGGAATTTTGTTGTGGAACTTGGGGTAGCTAGAAGGTGAGGTACACAGTAACTTTAGTTCGAACAATGTATTTAAATTAAAAAAAACTGTAAAATATGTACAAAAATTAAATTCAGAATACAGACACTAATACTTGATGTTACTATCCTAGAATCTAGAACCAATAAAGTTCATATTATGACTCCGCCGAAATATTATAACTAAGTAATGGTTTAGGAAATAAGGAAATAACCATGTAAGAATATGGTTTTGCTTGCTAACTTATGCATTTTTTTTCATTTGGCCATACTAGCTAAACTTGTTTCATTTTATTTTATTTTTTTCTTTCTCAAAGTTCAGCCCTGAAAATCTGTTAAATCTCTTTTTTCCCTCCCTAAATTCTGGCTTTTATTCCACCAGATTTTATGCACTTCGGTCATTTGATTTAATTAAAGTTTTATAACAGAAAATAGCCATACTGGCTGCAACTGAATTGAGAGGATTTTGTTATTTTGCAAAGTTCCAAAAGTGGAAAATACTTGGTTAAAGGCGTCAAGTAAACTATTTGGTAAAAAGAGAGTATACAAGATTAAAAGGAATATAATGACTAAAAATTACCATTTGTTTTTCCTGCGGTTTGTTTCAAATTAAGGAAGCCGTGGTAATTTGTTAAATTTCTGGTAGTTCGTCTGTACATCCTTTTGAATGGTGGTAAAGTTTATTGAATATTATATGTTTTATGAGTTTAACTTCTATACTCAAATTAAATATAATATTATTAATGTACATAAGTGACCTGCTCTTATAGGACATGCAATTGCATGACACAATATATAGTTTGAATAGTAATTACTCTGTCCCAATTTATGTAAACATGTTTAAATTTCGAGATCGAGTCAAACGAATTATTTTTTGACCGTAATTTTTTTCATTGCCTTTTAAATATCTTGAGCTATTAATTATTGTGACTTATGGTACTTTTTATATAGTTTTTCAAATATGTAAATTTTATTTCAAAAAACCTAAAAATTTTGTCCAAGTATACGGTCAAAATTAAAAAGTTTGAATCTCGAAAAATGAAAAATGTCATATAGATTGTGACAGAGGGAGTAACATTTATTGATATTTAAATTATATGCACTAACAATATAAAATTTATCAGATGCACGTTTAAGATTTAAGTTCTAGGAGTTCAACCTTAAAATTATGGTTCCAGACCTACTACTTATTGGAATTTTAGTGAATTTTTATACATAAATTTATGTCTTGCATTAAAAGTATTGGGTTCAATTGAATCGGGTGTCCGAGTGCTACATCCGCCGCCGAAATTTATTAAACGTCAAGTGAATAGTAGGTTTCAGGTTACTAACTAATGCCTGTCATTGAAGTTTACCCAAAATTCTTTATGTACAACTTGATTGCATATATATATATATATATATATTTTACACTAATCGTTGTTCCTATGTTTTTTTACCCTATGTAGGAGCGAATAAAGAAGGTCAAATCCGTCACTTTTTTCACAGGCCTTCAAAAGCATACACAACAGGAAATAGAAAAAGGAGAAAAGTTGATACAAATACTGAAGGTGGTGAAACAAGATGGCATAAAACTGGAAAAACAAGACCAGTTTTTATAAGTGGAGTTTTAAAAGGTTACAAGAAGATTTTAGTACTTTACACAAATTATGGAAGGCAAAGAAAACCTGAAAAAACCAATTGGGTAATGCATCAATATCACTTAGGTGATAATGAGGAGGAAAAAGATGGTGAATTGGTGGTTTCTAAAGTTTTTTACCAAACACAGCCTAGACAATGTGGATCAAGAATATCTTTAAGTAGGCAAGATAATAATCCTATTATAAAAACCCCAAATTTAATTGATTATTACAACCCTCCTTTCATTTCATACCATGTTCATAGCTCATCTATGTTTAATGTAACATCAAATAATGCAAGCAAAGAATGAGGGAGTTGTAAGGAAAAGAAATTAATATTATTAGGTTAAACATTGACAAGAACAATTTGGGTGGGGTTTGATGTATGAATAAGTTAAGATTGAGGTACTGAAGAAGATGGAGGAATAAAAAATTATGTTGCTCGGACTCTTACAAATATCGTTAAATATGTGTCTGATCCTTCAAAAGTAGTACGTTTTTGGAAGATCCAATTCAGATACAACAGTATTTATGGAAAGTCCGAGCAATAAAGATAAATTGTTACTTTTAACCAAATAGACGTTTCTTACTTTCCTAATTTGCTTGTAATTATGAAAACTAGAGGAAGCTGAACAATGATACTGTTGCTTATGAACTTTTGTTTTCTTTTCTAAAGGTAGTGAATAGGAATATAGGAGTACTTGTTATTGAAGAGTTAATGTACTTAAAAAGTAATGTGAACTGTGACTTATTTACCTTTGAAAATTTCGTTATTTTCGTGCTCGTGACTTGTATTTTGCTAATTGGAATTCTTAGCTGTATATATTGTCATACTTCGTAGTGGCTTAGTCGTGAATGAAGTGAGTTGAGAACCATGAGGTTTCAGGTTTAAATTTCAGCAGAGGCCAAAAAAGGTGAATTCCTATCGCTCGTATGTGCAAGCTTTGGTGGACCTTGTCCAGTATGAAGTTGATTCGGACACCACAATTTTAGCACGAGAAGTGCTATTCTTATCCTCTAAGCTTAGGAATAAAAACTTCTTAGGTAGATTGAAAATAGCATAGATCATGAAAGTATGGTACTTAGTTTTATTTGTTTTGGTTTGCCCCCAGTGTTCAGTATCCGCTTTGAGGCTTCGATTAATAGGTCTTTATCCAACGCAAATCTGAATTAATCAGGTTACAATACGAGTACCAAACACCTGATGAAAAATAAAGAAGAAATTCTTCATTCTTCCGTTAAGATTTTCCGAAACTATAAAGTTTTCTGGATGGTTCTAAACTAAATTATTGTTGAACTATTAATTTTATCTAAAAGTTTATGCTGATAAAAAGATATTGTTTACTCAACAGAGATCCTTTTGATAACTCATCAGTGCTCGTTGTCATTAATTTTTACGCACTTGATCCAAATAATTAAAAAGAAAAATAAACATATAGTGAATTTTCCAAAATTTTCTCCCATCCTTTACCCCTGCCAAAAATAGTTTGAAGGCAGCAAACTATATTACTGGAGATATAGTTTGTATACAGTACGTTACTGGGACTTGGGGGTAAACAAGGATCGTGAATTAATGGAATACCACCTTAAAATTAAGGGAAAAGCAAATTTTTATTATTTTCCCCGGGTTTCTGAGATCTGATTAATTTAGATTTGCGTCAATAATGTCCATTGAAGAGTAAAGTGGATCAATGAAATCGTTTACTTATATTTAAGCGAAATTAATTCATAATGCATATTAAATTTACTGTCAATTAATGTATGTTATTTGTACTATAGTTGTATGACATGTAATATTATTTTGTAGATTAGGAAATGAAAATGATTATATATATACTCATTGGATGTATAAGATGGACAAGAATACCATTCTTTCTTCAAACAAAAACTGAAAAAGGCATGACACTTTTTCTTGTCTTAAATTACCTACTAAATTTGTCTTTCATTTCAAAGTAATTTCTTATTTATGTAATTTCTTGTCTTATGTTTTCCCTCACTTCATTGGCTCTTTTCTTTCCTGAGCAGACCAAATTGTTTCAACTTTCAACACAAACATCATCTTTTCAATCCTCAGCAACTTTCTTCTGAAGTTCTTTTCGATTAATTCACTCCATGTTCACATTTCATTGGATGATATTCCAAATTCCGAGTTAATATAATGAAATGGAAGGTAATGCTAATACAATGGAAACCGCGTAGGGGTATGCTAATCTTTTCTATGTGAGCCTGTTTGGACATAAGAAAAATTTTACTTTTTTCCGAAAAATTTTTACTTTTTTTCGAAATCAGTATTTGGCCATAAATTTTTAAATTTTTACTGAAGATGGATTTTGAAATTTTTTGAAAATTTAAAAATTTTCAAAAAGTTATTTTTCAAAATTTTCGCTCAGATCACTCACAAAACTTCAAAAACAACCCAAAATTATATTCATATCCAAATACAACTCTAATTTTCAAATACCATTTTGACTTGAAATTTTTTTTTCCTTTTTTCAGGAATTTTACAATTCTTATGTCCAAAGGCCCACTATAATTAAACACGAAATTCTTCAAATTTTGTTCAAATGCTAATACAATGGAAACCACGTAGGGGTATGCTATTCTTTTTCCAAGGAAATACTATAATTAAACACGAATTCTTCAAATTTTGTTCCATCTTCGCTATCACTGGTAAATTTTGTCAACATATTCGTTTCTGCAGTGTAACTCTGTATATATAGTGGCATGCTGACTAAGCATCCACGTAGATTATACACACTTCCACGTGCCATGCACACGTTTCCACGGGCTAAGATTGTTGTTGCCTACACAGCTAGCTACAATACAGAACCTGTACCTCCCATTTCAAGACTTTATGCTATCGTTTTAATTTTTCTGGTAAACTTTAAAGGTTGAAACACTTGAAAATAGAGAGAGGGATTCTATTTAGAATATGTAACCTTTAGCAGTAGTACTCATCATCATACTTTATCAACCAAATAAAAATATAAAGAAGTAAACACACAGAGATTTAAAATTTATTAAATATATATACTTACAAATTAAAATAATTTTGACTATACAATATAATTTTTTGATAAAAGAAATTCGAATGTACCCTTGTGCCCTTATCTCCGCCCCTACTCATCATATTTGATGGATGACATGTAAAGTGAATTTTGGATATGCAGCCCCAAAAATAGCTTAAATGCAGCCAAGCTTATGGCTTTGCACATTCTTCAGCTAACATAACACACTTTCTAACGTGACAACATCCGTCAAAATGAGTTCACAGTTGGCTCTTACGTACCTTTATATAAGAAAATGCTTTCTTCACCAATCATACACACCCAAAAACCATTCCTCATAATATCCTATCAAAGACATACAACACCCAATATCTCATATTTTAATATTTCTATAAGAGATAATAGTAAAATGTCTTGCATTTTCAAGATTATTGGGTTCCAGAAGAGAAGGTCGACATATTCAGATGGAGGCAATGATGGAGATAATGGGTATGATTATGCTCCAGCAGCATGCTTAGAAGGAGGTGGTGACGACGATGATGGAGATTATGACTATGCTCCTGCAGCATCTTTGGAAGGCGATGACGATGATGGAGACTATGACTATGCTCCTGCTGCATGAATTCACAGATTAGTAACACCAGTTTTCTTTAAAAAGGAATATTTAGATTTATGTTTAGGTTTAAATGTATCTTACTTGAAACCTTTTGCAGCTTATTAGATGTGCCCCCTTTTTAACATTATCAAATTAAACAACTTATGCAAACCAGAGACATGGACTGTACTCAAACATATATAGTCTCACGTGATGAAATTATATTATTCATATATATATTCTAGAGTCGGTCACATTAATATCAGTAAACTAGAAAATTGATTTGCCTAACCTACTAGGGTAAAACCAGAAAGGAAGGCTCAAGTCAGAGAAGAAGCAAATTACGAGAGCTAGCAAAAGATCAAGGGGTTAGCAGATACTATTGTATGCGTCATGTGGTTCCAACTTTTTTCAGATGTATGAAATAAGGCATACGACTTACTTTGCCTACTTCCAACTAGTCTGGGATCTAGACGTAATTGATTGATAAACAGCGTGTGAAAGGACAAGTGAAGGAAACGAGGCATAAATCCTGGAAAACAAACTTTAAAAAAAAAAATGTAGAATCCCCTAGAGTAAAGAAAACATACTAATCCATAAGCAAGAAGACATAATATTACTAATCACGAGAACTAACATCAACCCCACTAAGCATCAATACTGCACAGACGAATGAGAATAAGGCCTGGTTATTTTACATGACTTTTAAACCTCTATAAACCATCACCTAAGACCGCCACACTAGGAAACTCAAAACAAAATCCCCAAGTTAAAGTGCACACCAGAATGAAAAATACTATGTCACACAAAAGCTTCGACAGCAGCAGCATATAGCAAGCTTCTGTAGCCACCTTATAGGGATATAAGCTTTCCACTAAGAACTCAAAAAGATGTTCGCGAAAACCAGCACCCAAATCCTCGACCGAGAAACTGTACGCATTTGCCTATAACTGAGCTACTTACAACCTTTTCTACACAACTCAGCACGCTGAAGAAACCTATGATTTCTGGAGGACACATTTCTCATATAAAGCTAGGATATCCTTCTTGTTTGGATTCTTCAGTTGGAACAGTTCAGCACCAAAATCATGCTTTGTGAGCTCCTGCCTTAGTTTCTGCACTGTAAATTTCGTATAATCCTCACCATTTGTTTGTTGACTATGAGTATCATCATCTCCTCTAAAAACGGAACCACCATCATCTGGGGAAGTAAACTTTAGAGGACTGGTTGTACTCCTGGATTTCTTATTTCCCCTTGTTACTCTATCATCTGTGTCCATGTCATGGACAGATTCAAATCCAGCATCACATTCATCTATCCTGGTACGTTTGCCATGGGAAGCAGTTCTAAGTTTGCTATCCAGTGCAGTTTCATTCAGCCGAACTGCAGTTAACTGTTGCTGAAGAAGATCTAGCTTTCCTTGTGTAGCTTGCAACTGAACAGATAGTGCTTCCGCCCTGTTGGTTGCTTCAGCACGTGCCGCACGCTCGGTCTCCAACAGACTCTCAAGGACTTGCACAGTACTGGCCCTCTGTTCATTATTTGATTTCAGTAGCATCTCAATTTCTTTTTCCCTTTCTTCTACTCGGGCCTCCAGCATTGTAACTTTTGACCTTGCATCGTCCTCAGCAGCACGACACCTCCGTACTTCATCAGCCAAGTCATCTTTTTGCCTCTGTAAGTTTTCAATATTTCTATCAGCCTTCTCAATCTGAGCTAATCTTTCCATAGCTAATCGTTGAATTTCGTTCTTTTCTTTCAAGGCCGTAGCTGCTTCAGCCCTTGCTTTATCAGCCAGCTCAGTTGCCCTTTTAGCCTCTCTTTCAGCTGATTTATATCTATCCTGAATATCCTCAAATCTATTGAACTCTGACCGGTACTTCTGCTCAAGATGAACCTTCTCCTGTTCCAGAATTCTAGCTTCTCTTTCAAATGATTGTGCAGTAGCATTGATATTCTCTAGCCTTTCACCCAATTCCTTGACTTCAATCTTCAAAGCTGACACTTCTAGATCATAGTTCTTTACCTTTGATTCAGCAGCCTGTAAGAAGAATAATCAAAGAATAGTCATTAGCACTAATATAATCAATCAACTATGCCTCAATCCCAAACTAGTTGGGATCCTTTGAGCTCCATTCAGGCAGTCATTAGTACTAGCACACATGCAAATCTATTAAATTACCACATAAATAATGAGCGTGAATATCCTTTTGCTTACATAGTCTGGTTACCCAGTTGTATTGCCAGAGATAAATTGGTACCAATCATAAAAGTTTGACCTAAAGCAAGATTTCCATTCGCCAGATCTAATTGGCAATCTTTCCTTTCAGTTCACAAGGTAGCACATAACTAAAAGGTTATTAGACTGCTAAATAAAAGTCTCTGCACTTCAAATGCAAAGGGCCAACACAAAAAAACATCAGAAGCTCGGGCAAACAAAAATATCTTTCCAGCGAGCCCACTTTAAAATAACAGAGTGACCCCCCCCCCCCCC
>AWOL01S0019700.1:99114-131675 GCA_000715115.1 Nicotiana otophora
CACACACACACACACACCCCACCACAAGACCCCTTTCTGACTGTTATGTTGCCCCATCATACCAACATCTTTTTTCATACATAAGATGGTGAAATGCAAGTTATATTGGTTTAGAAAAGCAGAAACTCACCCTCAACTCCAAATTCAGTGTCGCTAAACGCTGCTCAGCCTGCTCAAGCTTAGATGCCTTGTCTTTTATTTCTTCTTCCTGCAGTTTCATGAACAAATAGAACTTTAAATATCGTCTTGGAAACCAAGCAAGCAGCCCAGAACACTCACAAATGATGTTTCAAAGAGGGAAGAGAAGAAAATCAAACAAAGCAGCACATTGAAATTGAACCAATATTCATAGCAATATTTTCACCTTATCAGCCAGAGTGCTCGAAAAATCATCTCTTAAAGCGTCTTCTCTCAGTTGGGTTTCCTTGTTTGCACGCTCTTGAACAGATGCTGCCTTCTCAAGAGCATTCTTAACTTCCTTGACGGCAATGTCATATTTACGTTTCCACTCCTCAGCCTCCTCCTGAGCCGATTCAGCTTGTTCTTTGGCAGCAGCAAGCCTTGCTTCAGCAGCAGCAGTTCTGGACTTCAGAACAGATACTTCTGCAGTTAATTGGTCTTCATCAGCCTTCTGCTTCAATAGAAGTTGTTCATATTTTCTTTTCCATTCTGCGGACTCATGTTTAGCAGAACTGACTGTTTTTGATAAGCTGGAATATCTCTCTTCCAATGAACTATATTTACTCTGCAAATTTGTAATACGACTCGTGTAATCATCTGCAAGCTGCTTCTTGTCGTTGATGGCATCTTCATAACGCTTCAAATACTCAGATTTATACTTCTCACTAGCTTCCAGTTGTTTGTTAAGTAAATTCATCTTATCCTCGATGGAACGGCACTTCAATGCAAGAGTGGTTTTCTCTGATCCAATCTGGTCTATCTGCTTCTTGATGAGATCAAAAAGTGGACCTTCCAAGCTGGAAAATCAATGTGATGTGACATATATACAAACTTTTGTTGTAAGAAAGAATCAACAAAGAATCATTAATATACAAACCTTTGTTGTAAGAAGACACTCAATTTTCTCCACTTTTCAGGACCTTGGCAAGTTGCTTCATACTTGGACACTGAACGGTCAAGAACCTGCATATGGCATATGCATTCCAGGACATTGGTAACCAATAAACTAAATTCCAGTTTAGCCACAAAAGGTTGGCTAATATTTATTGTGAAAAGGGCTTACCTTAAGCACACCATCTATGTTTGCATCAGGAGCATGACAAGCCATCCTCAGTTCCTTTTCCATGTCCTGAATCGCATTTGAACATTGTAGATAAGCATCCCTAAAGGCATCCTTTTTAAGCTCCTGCATCAACATAAAAACCGAATCAACAATTCAAAAGAGCTATTTACTAGCATAGCATAGATACTCAACAATTCAAAAGAGCTATTTACTAGCATAGCATAGATACTCGCACCCAAAAATATCCTGACAAAACTGTCTAGGTCGACAAGTCATTCCATGTGAAGGGACCAGAAACCTTTAACTAAATCCCAGCTAGAATGTCAACGGGCCAGTCCATATAACATATATAGTCAATGTCGTGTGAGCTGATGGCCCGTGTACAGATATTAAACAGATAAGAACTGACACTACACAGGACAGGCACTTATCTGGGAAGAAACAAACGGACCAAACACACTATGCCTAAACTTTGACTCAAATATCACCTGGTTAGCAGAGAAAAAAGTCGTAAATGAAGGAAGGAATTAAGGTCCTTATTCCACAGGTCACTTATACGACGAAAGAAGCTACAATAACTTCATAACCAGGCAGTTGACTGAAATTCAATATTGAAGGCCAGCCCAGTGCAAATAGCATCCCACACTCACTCAGGGTCCAGGGAAGGGCCGCACCCCAAGGGGTGTGATGTAGGCAGCCTACCCTAATGCAAGGGTTATTAGTGCGAATAACCACAGTCTAAGCAGAACAATTGTACACTTACCCAAAGAACAGAACAATTGTACAGATTAATTAAGAATCCTGTTAAGTAGGAACTTTTCCTCATTTCATCATCCTAGAATAGTCTTGGATGTTTTCACTAAATCATTTAGTATTTCTCTCGTCTTCTCTTTTTCACAACTTTAAATGAAGATCAAATGTCCTAAATGCTGATTTTTACATCAGAAATAATATCCTTACATTACCGATCAAAAAACAAGAAGATCAAATGAAAATTCTAGAGCTTGACTTTTGTGCAAATAGGTTCTGCCTTTCTATGAAAAATAGAAAAAGCTCTCCGTATTAACATACTCAACGAGAAATGATAATGGTTCTATCTGAAAGCATTATCTGAACCATCCCTGAAAGCCAGGAGGAATTTTGTTTTCATCCAGGGCCAATCCATTGCTCAAAGCCAAAACATCATTAAAAAAATGCTACTAAGTTCAAGAACTTAAAAACCTCCAATGAAGCAATAATATGAAAGCCATGTCCCTGGTTATCATTCAAATCCTAATCTCACTAAATAATTGCCAACATGCACCCCCCACCCCCCTGTGACACTTTTCCTAGAACCTAGCCAGTGTTGTCTATTGGCATACCTATTGGAAAATATCACTAATACCAGCCGTTTTACCATTCCGGAGTATAAGCAAAGAAGTTATTGAATGCAGAAGCAACCTTGTGAATTTCTTTTTTTCCTTTTTTACTGCGGATACGTATGGTGCAGAAGCAAAATAAAATTAGAATTAGCTCATCCTCCACAAAGGAATGTATTATGACACAAACATGTTGCTTGTTTTCTCATATGCACTTTATGCTCCATATTCGAAGTAAATGGCGGAGGAAAAACTAACCTCAAATGCCTTTTTTATGAAATTTTGGAGACGCTTCTCATATTTCATCCTGATGGATCCAGCCCCCACAGCAGTAGAATTAAATTCTGTCATGGACTTTTGAGCTGCATCTTCATGGGCTTCTCTTAGTGCACCCTGCCATGATTGAAATATTAGAAGCAGCCAGATAATGACGCCAAAGAAAATAAAGCAATACTTACTTCCTCCGGAGGCTTAGAACGATCAAAAGAAGCCATGTATCTATCAGCAGCCAAATCGTATGCCCTTTGACACTCAGCTTCCTCAACACTCTGCAGAAATCAAAAGGAAAAACATGCATCGGCATACATTAAAGAGCATAAGCTGGGGACATAGAGTGAACTAACACAGTAGCACTTGGCTTCAGCTGAAAACCTTAAACCATTTCAGTAATGAAAACAATGCCATGGGAAGTTAAATAACATCCATAAGATTCTACTACAAATCATTCACTTGTTGGCTTGTCATGTTGTTTCACTTACCTCAAATTTCTCTTCCCTTATATTTTTTTCTTAAATGAAAAATGAAGAGTGAATATCATAGCAATTCTGAAGATGACTAATTCACTTGTGCGTGAAGCATGGTAAATATAATAAGAACATGCAAGAACTTGCCCAATCCAGACACCAAAGCTATGGTTACATATTGATATCATGTCAGATATCTAACATTTGCATGACGCTCATCAGACATCAGTCGGTGTCCAGACTATAAACTTTCTTTTTAATTTCAAAACTTCATGTCCTTGAAACTGGACACCAAACAGAACCAAATGCGCCAGTTGTTCCCCAGCGTAACAATTCGAGCCATAATGATGAAACAAAGAGGCAGTGAATCTCATGCAATAGCAAGAAATTACAAAATTAAATTCCAAATTCACAAGGCTAAGAACATATTCGACGAATCTCTAAGAAGAGAAGAACGAGTAGCCTCCCTAAGAAAACTCTTATATTGAGACATTTTATTGAGGTGTGATGCTAAGTTAGATTAATAACTTTTCAAATGTAATCTGGAACTATGGATATTTATGGTGATCTTAACTTAATTGGTAAAATATCTTCTTAATAGTAATTGACATATTCTGATAGTATATTTAAGATGTCTATAAGATTATATCCCCTTATTTACTTTTGATGCACACATGAGGTACGTATTTGTATAGAAGATTGGGTGTCATTCGTAGAAAACTATGTCCTTTTGTAAGGTTTTCTACTTGTTGGTATACTCCTTGTAGACGGGCAGATTTTTGCCCTTCTTCACTTAAATTTATTACCTTATCCCAAAAATATTTATACTTAAATAACTAAATAGTATCTTGATGGTGCTGAGTCCTCGTTAAGAAATAACCAACCTTTACAGGAGAGGACCTGCAACTCTTCTTCTAAGACTTTGCTTCTGAGAAATTCTCTTTGGGACTAGTTAGGTGCCTTGTAAAAGATCTTGCTTACCTTCTCCAATAGTTTTTCTCTAGTATAAGGCTATACGACCTAGACTTAAGACCTCTATTAGTCCTTGTTCTTTCTGTTCAGGGCCACTTTCTTGGTGCTAAAAGTCAATCTAATTAAGGATTGAGTAACAGCCATGAAACAATGATCAGCGGTTTCTTTTTTGTCACTCTATTGGGTCAAAGGTGTTGGTGATGAAAAGAATAATGTTACTATTGGCCACACTAACTGTGCAGATACAGAGAAGAACGTCTGATGTGGAAAGGAAAAGGCAGTATATCTGCCATTAAGAACATAACTAACCTGCCATGAAGAGGTGATAGTAGGCACTGCACCATTGTTAAGAGCATCCAGGAAGGACTGAGTTATACGAGCAAAGAGCGGTCCTGTCATAATAGTCCCTCCAACTTGCTTGGGTCTTGTCCTCTCAAAAACAAATCTTGTCAAAGCATCAAGACCTGCTTTAAACTCTGGCCTCATGTTTTCCAACTGCAAGTGAAAATTGGCACCACAATTAGAATATTTAAAGGGTTTCCGCAACCAGAATCACAATTAGATAGAATCTATGATAGTAGAGAATGGAATATATGAAAGAGTATTAAGCACTGACTGGTATTTGATCTAGCCGTTGAAGCTCATTTTCATTGCTCAAAGGCCGCACAAGGGTGAAGCATTCTCTGTCAGGGAAAAGAGCACGAATGGATTCCCTAATCTGCAGTCAGAAGTTCCAAATGGTTACTCAATCTACCGCTAGCTCATTAGAAGACAAAAAGGGATGCTTTCAGGATACATAAAAACATTCTTGTTTTACTCTGACAAGTGAAAGACGTGAAAGTTCAGGGAACCAGTCGTTTAAAGAGGGATGGTTATAATAGAAATTGATTAATTACAGCATAGTAAAGCAAAAGAGAACACTAATGGAAAGTGTATACCTCATTTTTGGCAGCAACATCCCTCCCACCACCTTGAACAGGCCTCAAAGCAAGTTCGAGGTAGTCCCGCGGAGTTATTTTGCAGTTGTCCTCAACCAAGTCCAAATAAAAATCCTTTTGCAGAGAGAAAAAATATAGGTTAACAGTTACACAAGCAAGCATAGAAGAAATATATATAAATAAATTCAGAATTACCCTAAGCAACCAAACGAAGATTGGGGAGAACTGTCCAAGCTCAGACGCACTGGCCCTTCCTCCAGAGGCTCTAACACGAATATGTCTAGTCATTTCAGTGACAAGAGAGAGGCGGTCAAGTGCAGCTTCATCGATACCACCCATCTAAATTAAGGGATTAAAGAGATAATGAAGACACCAAAAAAACAAACTGTAAAAAATCACTGAATCATGACGGGAAAACGGTATACAGTCTAACAAGAATGTCATATCAAAAAAAGCGAACAAGACCCATGATTGAGTGCTCCTTACCTGGTTATATACAAACATACTTGAAAGAAGGACCGCCAAGGAGAATATCTGTGTGCTATATGTTCCCTGTCAAACAGCAAAACAAAACAGAAATTTACAAAAGGCAAAAGACAGTCATTGACAGGACACAGGAAAAAATAAGACATTTTCTTGGATTGTGGAACTAGTTCCTTCAGCTAGTGAAAAGTTTAGCAACACCAAATGAATAAGAACAAAGTATATAAGTCATATAGCATGTGCCAGGTGAGTAAGTAGTAAATATATCGACACTTATCAGTATGCTAGTGAAATGTTTAGCAACACCAAATGAATAAGAACAAAGTATATAAACCATATAGCATGTGCCAGGTGAGTAAGTAGTAAATATATCGACACTTATCAGTATGCAGGTTATTCCTCCTTCAAAGCCCCAATAATAAATATGTTAAAGGGTCGAAACTAACTGTTTGATCGTAAGCATCAATTCCTTCTGTGTCCAATAGTAACAGGTTGTATTCCGTTCCATCAAGAGCTGTTCTCCTTAAAGGTGCACTCCACAACCAAATACCTTTTGTACATGGACGATGAGTTGGCGCCACTTGAAAGCCACTACTCCTGCCAAGAAGCTATTGGGCAAACAGCAGGCACTCAGTTACATGTTTTCGGCAAAGTAGGAAGCAGCTCTAAGTTACATATAGAAATTTACTTGAGAAACTAAGTAAATAGCTGTATAAGTAATTAGTACAGATAACTGTGATCCTATTGTAATCGATCTTGATAATAACATAAATCATTTGAGTTTCTAAAAGAAGAACAGTGTCACTGTGCTATGGCTTTGACTCATGAGTTGACTGCAATATATGCATGAAATGTACACGAAACAATCTATAGACAGAGGATGACAAGCTTACTGCATAAGGCGACAATAAAAAGGAGTTACAGAAGAAACACAAAGAAAACCAAAGTAGCTCCATATGGTTAATCAGAATGGTCTCCCCTCTAATAGATCATTCCTGCAACTTTCCAACACATAAAACTAGAAAAATCAGGTGCTTATGCCCTGAACTAATATGGACGGTTAACTGAGTCTCTTCGCATTAAAGTTTCAGATCTCTGCTTCTCAAAACAACAAATAAGAGAAGCTATACAAGGCGTAAAACCCTAAATCTAGGAAAATATATACATCCATATATAGTGAAGTGCAGTTGAAAGTTGAAACCCTCCAAAACATAGTTTCTTATTCATACATCCTTTTATTATGGTTCATCTCTCTTTTGATCCTCGGAACAAAGGTATCTTTCTTTGATATTGGGCAGATGACTACAGTAAGCAGAAAATGACAGGAACTTGAACTCCAGATTCCTATCTTTTTCTGGAACCTTAACAAACAATTTAGATGAAAAAAGGGCAGCTGGGTGCACAAAGTATCCTGTGTTCACGCAGGGATCCAGCAAAGGGCCGCACCCCAAGGGTGTGACGTAGATAGACTACCCTAATGCAAGCATTAGTGGTTGCTTCCACGGCTTGAACCCAACAACAACAACAACAACCCAGTATAGTCCCACTAGTGGGGTCTGGGGAGGATAGTGTGTACGCAGACCTTACCCCTACCCTGGGGTAGAGAGGCTGTTTCCAATAGACCCTCGGCATCCTTCCCTCCAAGAACTCCCCACCTTGCTCTTGGGGTGACTCGAACTCACAACCTCTCGGTTGGAAGTGGAGGGTGCTTACCATCAGACCCGTGATCTATAAATAGAGTCCATGAAAAAAATAGAACACTCTTCTTGGAAAGAAAGTTGAGTGTTTGTGAGTGAAAACCATTATTTCAATTGAAATTCTTCCCGAACTAGTTTTTCAGACTTCAAATTCTCTATTTCACTTGAAGTTAAAATACCAAATTTGTGAACCAAATACTAATTTGCACATATTTGAAATAATATCTATCGCCAAACGGGACCTATTATATTGAAAGTGCATTATGCACGATTAGATTAAGAGGGAAGAGATAGTTATAATCTGCAGCTTCAGCCCTATGTTCATCGCTATTCTCTCTCACCCATTACACAGAGTGTTTGTTACAATGGATGATGAGATCACAGAACATGAGAGTTGGGAAGTCATCCAACGTTACTTCAAAAGCAATGGATTGGTGAATCAACAAATAGAATCCTTCAATAATTTCATCGACAGTCTGCCACAAATCGCACATCATTCAGATATAGAAGTTAGCAATTCGGAGGTTAGAACTTTGTACATTTTTCATTGTTGTTTGGAATATATATTTTTAATCACATGTGTGTGCTTCCTTATCACTGACAGTGGGGGCAATATTGTTAACTTTGTGAAACTTAAAGGATGATATTTGTTACTAAAAATATTATAAGGATTTAGTTATTCTTGAACTATCTTAACTAACATTTTTTTCTATGTAGGCCATCCACAAGGTCATATTTCGTCGAATTTTTCTCCTAGTGGATTGGAAAGTGACAGACTTTGATGGTTCCGTTATTAAACTAAATCCAATGATGGCGAGGTGCCGGAACTTGACCTTTTCGTTGCCCTTGTATGCGAATATCACAAAGAAAGTCATCATGCAAGGACTTGATGGTTGTAAAGTAACTGAGACTAAAGACTATGAACAAGTCCTAATTGGGAAGGTAAAATTATCTAGCTTGCCAACCATTCATTACAAGTATAACCCGTAGTTTGTTGTTAATTTACTGACTTATCAATCTTGTTAGGTTCCCATAATGCTTAGATCACGTGATTGCGTGTAAGATGGGGCTTGGACAAAAGGAAAAATTCGAAATCGAGAGTGTCCATATGATGAAGGTGGATACTTCATCGTGAATGGCAGTGAGAGGGTGGTAATAGCTCAGGAGAGGACGAGGTCCAACCATGTCGGTGTATTCCAGAAGAGTAAACGGGAATAGATTTGAGTTTGTTGCTGACGTGTGTTCCGTGGTCGACTCGCAGGACCGTCCTCCGACTACTATGTATGTGTGGATGCTATCAAAGACTAGAGAAAAAAGGGTATGTTTACAAGCCTACTATCTCTTTGATTTTCATTTCCTAGAGGAATTCTCTGGAGATGCCTGGAGGCTAAAGGTGTGTCGGTTCCCTACATTATGGCGATTAAGGACATGTATGATGGGGCTAAGACACGGGTTAGGACAGTAGGAGGCGACTCTGAGCATTTTCCGGTTGTAATGGGGTTACACCAAGGTTCGGCACTCAGTCCGTTCTTATTCGCCCTGGTGATGGACGCGTTAACAAACCATATTCAAGGGGATGTGCCATGGTGCATGCTATTCGCCGATGACATAGTTCTGATTGATGAGTCACGAGTCGGTGTTAACGAGAGGCTGGAGGTTTGGAGACAAGCACTTGAGTCTAAGGGTTTCAAGTTGAGCAGGACGAAGACGGAGTACCTGGAGTGTAAGTTTAGCGCTGAGCCAGAGGAAGTGGACGAGGATGTGAGGCTTGATTCGCAGGCCATCCCGAGTAGAGGCAGCTTCAAGTACCTTGGTTCGGTTATCCAGGGGGGAGGGGAGATCGACGAGGATGTCACACACCGTATTGGGGTAGGATGGATGAAGTGGAGGTTAGCATCTGGAGTCTTGTGTGACAAGAGAGTGCCACCGATAATCAAAGGTAAGTTTTATAAAGCGGTAGTTAGACCGGCCATGATGTATGGGGTTGAGTGTTGGCCTGTTAAGAAATCACATATCCAGAAGATGAAAGTAGCAGAAATGAGGATGTTGCGGTGGATGTGCGGGCACACTAGGATAGATAAGATTAGGAATGATGATATTCGGGAGAAGGTGCATGTGGCTCCCATTGATGACAAGATGCGGGAAGCGAGGCTTAGATGGTTCGGACATGTTCAGAGGAGAAGCCCAGATGCTCCGGTACGGAGGTGTGAGCAGCTAGTGGTGGAAGGCATGAGAAGAGGTAGAGGGCGGCCTAAGAAGTATTGGGGAGAGGTGATCAGACAGGATATGGCGAAACTCCAGATTTCTGAGGACATGACACTTGATAGGAAGATGTGGAGGTCGAGTATTAGGGTTGTAGGTTAGGAGGTAGTTGAGTCCTGCCTTACTTCGTACTATTGTGGGACTATCCATTTAGGGGTTTTGTCTAAGATAGCTAGTGTCAATACTGTGACTTACTATTTCGCTTTTAGTGTGTGTCCTATTTACTAGTTATCGCTTTGCTTTGCATCCTTCCTCTGAATTTTACTGTGCTCTTATCTTTCTTATGATTGTTGTGGCGGTACTAATATTGTCTCCCCTCCCCTCCCTTCCCTTTATCTACCCTCTCCCTTTGCTTTGCATCTTTATTATGAATTCCATGGTATTGCTATTTTTTTTTTTATTTTTTTTTTTTTATTTATTTTTTTATTTTTTTATTTTTTATTATTATTATTATTATAATTTTTTTTTTTTTAAGCCGAGGGTCTTTCGGAAACAGCCTCTCTACTCCTTCGGGGTAGGGGTAAGGTCTGCGTACATACTACCCTCCCCAGACCCCATTAATGGGATTCTACTGGGTTGTTGTTGTTGTTGTTGTTGTTAGTTCGGCGTATGCATCGTTGCGTAGAGTCCAATTCAAATCATATCAACACTATTTCCAGAGATTTCAGTTCTTCATTACTTAAGATAAAGACAGTTCATTATAGTTCCTAATCATCCGTCCATGAACCAATCTAGCATCAGGGCTTATCTTAATGTAGTTCTGCCATATTGAATCATCAACAACAATCATTTTGCATTCCTTGACCCATTTGAACTCCATATGATCATGGAGATCCTTAACACCAGCATGTAAGTCTCTTTCTCATTGCTTCCATCTGACTATTGATTGAGCACCCTAGTATTGACCAGTGTTGTGAAAAGTGCTCGCTTCAGCGCTTTAAGCGTGAAGCGAAGCGAGGCGGCCACTATGTCGCTTCTGTAGGATGAAGCGTAGCAGGTAGGTTGAAGCGTCCGCTTTTGCCAAAAAAGCGAGAAGCGCTAGCAAAGCGAGAAGCGACGGAAGCGCTCGCTTTTGTCTTTTAAGTCACTAATAAATAAAAAAGCTCAGTCTTTTTTTACAAAATCAGCGAGCAGCAGAGCAAGCAGGGACTAGTGTTTCATTTTTAAAGCCCATGTATGTTTGCAGCGACTAGGGTTTCAATTTTCAAGCCCAGTTATGTTTTTTTCTTCTTCTTCTCAGTGCTGAAAATAGCAGCGAAATGCTGCCAAATTTTTTTCCCCTTCAATTCTTCTTCTTTTACTCATTCTCTTCTTATTTTCGTTTTAAGTCCTTAAAATTGTAGCAAAATGCTGCCAATTTTTTTTTCCCTTCAATTCTTCTTCTTTTACTCATTCTCTTCTTATTTTCGTTTTAAGTCCTTAAAATTGCAACAAAATGCTGCCAATTTTTTTTTTCCCTTCAATTCTTCTTCTTTTACTCATTCTCTTCTTATTTTCGTTTTAAGTCCTTAAAATTGCAGCAAAATGCTGCCAATTTTTTTTTTCCCTTCAATTCTTTATCTTTTGTTCTTAGTCCCACTGCCAATTTTTTAAAAATTGGCAGTTACATGTGTAACATGTGTTGTCTATGCAGTATTAATTTTAATATTTTTCTTAATTCCGCTTCACTTCAAAAAAGCGAGTTCTTAGCTTCACGCTTTAAGCGAAAAGAGGCTTGTCGTTTTTCCTCGCTTCAAGGTCTTCACAACACTGGTATTGACACATATTACATTGGATAAGTTCTTATGTCTGCAGAGAGTGAGTGAAGAAATCTTGCGCTCTAGATTATTCTCATCACCTGAATATGCTTCAGAACTCATGTGGAATACAACTAACTGTTGCTATTGAGCCAAAAAAAAATCATCAAACCAGAAATAGCATTATTGCAAATGTTTATCTGTGACTGTGTGCCTTCAACTACCCAAAGATTGTCTTCGTTAAAACTACTTATCAAAATAGCTACTTTAACAACTCCCATCCCAATCTATTTTTTTTTTGCAAAGCCTCCATATGTTCCTTCTGCCCTGCATTTCTCTTTTTAAAACTATTGGCTAGTTCTTCTAGAGTGATTTCACTCCCTGTTACAATTTGTGTACGTCAGGGTTCCTCGGGCAAATGCATTTATGCTACAATTCCTTTTATACGCGGAAAGATTCCCATCATTATTGTTTTTCGAGCTCTATATAATCTAATTGTCAAGGAGATAGTGCAATATATTTGCTGGGATGGTAATGACACTGAAATGATGGAGTTGTTACGTCCCTCTTTGGAAGAAGCAGGCGTGATACAAAACCAAGAGGTACTTTTCATAATGTCTTTTGCTAAAGATGTGATTCTTTAAATTGACAATTTCAGTATCTTTTTTCCGAGTATATGATTGAGGCTTCTTTCGAGACCAAAACTTCAGCGTTACAACGATTATCTTCATTCCATCCTACTAATGCTTTTTCTCGTGCTCTTTTTTGGTACTCATTGAGTTTAGTTACCTAATTATACTAGGTTGCTTTGGACTATATTGGAAAGAGAGGGAAACCTCGGAGTGTCTTTAGGAATGAGAGAATCTGGTACGTTTTTTTAATTGCCTAACTCGGACACTATTCTTCATGTGACCTGTCGGAAACCTAAGGATATCTCAATGTGTTGCAGGTATGCAAAAGAGATTCTTCAGAAAAAAATGTTTCCTCATGTTGGAGTCGACGAGAATTGCTGGAACGATAAAGCATATTATTTCGGGTACAATTTTTGGATCTTTATGTGCAACATATTTTTGAGTCGTGCGAGCATTAGGTTTTCGAAGATTTGTTAGTGACAAAGGTTTCTAAGAGGAACTAATAGAGTGATTTCAAAGGTT
This sequence comes from Nicotiana otophora, assembly GCA_000715115.1. Taxonomy (NCBI): domain Eukaryota; kingdom Viridiplantae; phylum Streptophyta; class Magnoliopsida; order Solanales; family Solanaceae; genus Nicotiana; species Nicotiana otophora. The sequence goes on from AWOL01S0019700.1 coordinate 111,701, forward strand.
TGTTAGTGTCAAAGGTTTGTTAGTGACAAAGGTTTCTAACAAACCTTCGAAAACCTAATACTCGCACAACTCAAAAATATGTTGCACATAAAGACCCAAAAATTGTACCCGAAATAATATGCTTTATCCTTCCAGCAATTCTCGTCGACTCCAACATGAGGAAACATTTTTTTCTGAAGAATCTCTTTCGCATACCTGCAACACATTGAGATATCCTTAGGTTTCTGACAGGTCACATAAAGAATAGTGTCCGAGTTAGGCAATTAAAAAAACGTACCGAATTCTCTCATTCCTAAAGGCACTACGAGGTTTCCCTCTCTTTCAAATATAGTCCAAAGAAACCTAGTAAAATTAGGTAACTAAACTCAATGAGTACCAAAAAAGAGTAGGAGAAAAAGCATTAGTAGGCTGGAATGAAGATAATCGTTGTAACACTGAATTTTTAGTCTCGAAAGAAATCTCAATCATATACTCGGAAAAAAGATAATGAAATTGTCAATTTAAAGAATCACATCTTTAGCAAAAGACATCATGAAAAGTACCTCTTGATTTTGTATCACGCCTGCTTCTTCCAAAGAGGGACGTAACAACTCCATCATTTCAGTGTCATTACCATCCCAGCAAATATATTGCACTATCTCCTTGACAATTAGATTATATAGAGCTCGAAAAACAATAATGATGGGAATCTTTCCGCGTATAAAAGGAATTGTAGCATAAATGCATTTGCCCGAGGAACCCTGACGTACACAAATTGTAACAGGGAGTGAAATCACTCTAGAAGAACTAGCCAATAGTTTTAAAAAGAGAAATGCAGGGCAGAAGGAACATATGGAGGCTTTGCAAAAAAAAAATAGATTGGGATGGGAGTTGTTAAAGTAGCTATTTTGATAAGTAGTTTTAACGAAGACAATCTTTGGGTAGTTGAAGGCACACAGTCACAGATAAACATTTGCAATAATGCTATTTCTGGTTTGATGATTTTTTTTTGGCTCAATAGCAACAGTTAGTTGTATTCCACATGAGTTCTGAAGCATATTCAGGTGATGAGAATAATCTAGAGCGCAAGATTTCTTCACTCACTCTCTGCAGACATAAGAACTTATCCAATGTAATATGTGTCAATACCAGTGTTGTGAAGACCGTGAAGCGAGGAAAAACGACAAGCCTCTTTTCGCTTAAAGCGTGAAGCTAAGANGAAAAACAATAATGATGGGAATCTTTCCGCGTATAAAAGGAATTGTAGCATAAATGCATTTGCCCGAGGAACCCTGACGTACACAAATTGTAACAGGGAGTGAAATCACTCTAGAAGAACTAGCCAATAGTTTTAAAAAGAGAAATGCAGGGCAGAAGGAACATATGGAGGCTTTGCAAAAAAAAAATAGATTGGGATGGGAGTTGTTAAAGTAGCTATTTTGATAAGTAGTTTTAACGAAGACAATCTTTGGGTAGTTGAAGGCACACAGTCACAGATAAACATTTGCAATAATGCTATTTCTGGTTTGATGATTTTTTTTTTGGCTCAATAGCAACAGTTATTTGTATTCCACATGAGTTCTGAAGCATATTCAGGTGATGAGAATAATCTAGAGCGCAAGATTTCTTCACTCACTCTCTGCAGACATAAGAACTTATCCAATGTAATATGTGTNCCAAGAGGTACTTTTCATAATGTCTTTTGCTAAAGATGTGATTCTTTAAATTGACAATTTCAGTATCTTTTTTCCGAGTATATGATTGAGGCTTCTTTCGAGACCAAAACTTCAGCGTTACAACGATTATCTTCATTCCATCCTACTAATGCTTTTTCTCGTGCTCTTTTTTGGTACTCATTGAGTTTAGTTACCTAATTATACTAGGTTGCTTTGGACTATATTGGAAAGAGAGGGAAACCTCGGAGTGTCTTTAGGAATGAGAGAATCTGGTACGTTTTTTTAATTGCCTAACTCGGACACTATTCTTCATGTGACCTGTCGGAAACCTAAGGATATCTCAATGTGTTGCAGGTATGCAAAAGAGATTCTTCAGAAAAAAATGTTTCCTCATGTTGGAGTCGACGAGAATTGCTGGAACGATAAAGCATATTATTTCGGGTACAATTTTTGGATCTTTATGTGCAACATATTTTTGAGTCGTGCGAGCATTAGGTTTTCGAAGATTTGTTAGTGACAAAGGTTTCTAAGAGGAACTAATAGAGTGATTTCAAAGGTTTGTTAGTGTCAAAGGTTTGTTAGTGACAAAGGTTTCTAACAAACCTTCGAAAACCTAATACTCGCACAACTCAAAAATATGTTGCACATAAAGACCCAAAAATTGTACCCGAAATAATATGCTTTATCCTTCCAGCAATTCTCGTCGACTCCAACATGAGGAAACATTTTTTTCTGAAGAATCTCTTTCGCATACCTGCAACACATTGAGATATCCTTAGGTTTCTGACAGGTCACATAAAGAATAGTGTCCGAGTTAGGCAATTAAAAAAACGTACCGAATTCTCTCATTCCTAAAGGCACTACGAGGTTTCCCTCTCTTTCAAATATAGTCCAAAGAAACCTAGTAAAATTAGGTAACTAAACTCAATGAGTACCAAAAAAGAGTAGGAGAAAAAGCATTAGTAGGCTGGAATGAAGATAATCGTTGTAACACTGAATTTTTAGTCTCGAAAGAAATCTCAATCATATACTCGGAAAAAAGATAATGAAATTGTCAATTTAAAGAATCACATCTTTAGCAAAAGACATCATGAAAAGTACCTCTTGATTTTGTATCACGCCTGCTTCTTCCAAAGAGGGACGTAACAACTCCATCATTTCAGTGTCATTACCATCCCAGCAAATATATTGCACTATCTCCTTGACAATTAGATTATATAGAGCTCGAAAAACAATAATGATGGGAATCTTTCCGCGTATAAAAGGAATTGTAGCATAAATGCATTTGCCCGAGGAACCCTGACGTACACAAATTGTAACAGGGAGTGAAATCACTCTAGAAGAACTAGCCAATAGTTTTAAAAAGAGAAATGCAGGGCAGAAGGAACATATGGAGGCTTTGCAAAAAAAAAATAGATTGGGATGGGAGTTGTTAAAGTAGCTATTTTGATAAGTAGTTTTAACGAAGACAATCTTTGGGTAGTTGAAGGCACACAGTCACAGATAAACATTTGCAATAATGCTATTTCTGGTTTGATGATTTTTTTTTTGGCTCAATAGCAACAGTTATTTGTATTCCACATGAGTTCTGAAGCATATTCAGGTGATGAGAATAATCTAGAGCGCAAGATTTCTTCACTCACTCTCTGCAGACATAAGAACTTATCCAATGTAATATGTGTCAATACCAGTGTTGTGAAGACCGTGAAGCGAGGAAAAACGACAAGCCTCTTTTCGCTTAAAGCGTGAAGCTAAGAGCTCGCTTTTTTGAAGTGAAGCGGAATTAAGAAAAATATTAAAATTAATACTGCATAGACAACACATGTAACTGCATACAACACATGTAACTGTCAATACTAAAAAAATTGGCAGTGAGACTAAGAACAAAAGATGAAGAACTGAAGGAAAAAAATTGGCAGCATTTCGCTGCAATTTTAAGGACTTGAAACGAAAATAATAAGAAGAAGAGAATGAGAAAAAGAAGAAGAAATAATAATAAGAAGAGAATGAGAAAAAGAAAAACTGAAGGGGAAAAAACAATTGGCAGCATTTCGCTGTTATTTTAAGCATTGAGATTGAGAAGAAGAAGAAGAAGATGAAGAAGAAGAACCCTGGGCTTTAAAAATGAAACACTAGTCGTTGCTTGCTCTGCTGCTCGCTGATTTTGTAAAAAAAAGACTGAGCTTTTTTATTTATCAGTGACTTAAAAAACAAAAGTGAGCGCTTCTCGGTTTTTTGGCAAAAGCGGACGCTTCAACTTACCTGCTACGCTTCACCTTATAGAAGCGACACAGTGGCCGCCTCGCTTCGCTTCACGCTTAAAGCGCTGAAACGAGCGCTTTTCACAACACTGTCTATAGGTCACACAAAGACAACTTTACCGTTGCTCCAAGGCTACCCTTCAAACAATTTAGATAAACTAAAGCAAATATTTGTCGTGTGGAGGTCAAGAATTAAGGTAGTAGGCTAGGTAGCCGAGCAGTGTCCTTGCTCGTTCCAGTAGTTTTAATGCATCCTCAGTGTTAATTTTGTATTTTCTTATTATGAGATTATAGTTCTGTTATTGCTTATCGTTTCCCTTGCTTCCGTTTTCTGTTTGGTTTGCTGGTATTGTTGCTTGCTATTACTCTGTCCTCTCTATCTTTTCTGAGTCGAGGGTCTTCCTGAAACAGCCTCTCTACCTTCTTCGGGTAGAGGTAAGGTCCGCGTACATTCTACCCTCCTAGACCCTACTGGTAGGATTACACTAGGTTGTTGTTGTTGTTGTAAAGCAAATACTTGTTGTGTCGTATAGATAAGCATGTTTAACTAACTCATTATAGTTAAGGTCGTACAGTGTACCTCCTTCAAATAATCCATTTATATATTTCCCAACATTCTTATCCCGGTGTATTTCGTGAATTCTTCCAAACATGTTTCTGCTCTACCTCTTTATTTTTTTTAATGGTACAATGGAAGAAAAAAATCCATTGTTTTGGCACCATTTCTCGATTTGTGTGTGTCATCCTTGCGCAGGGTTCATGCTAATCTTCTCTATATAGTTCTAATATTTAAGGGACATCCGATAAAAAGATCGGCATAAGTGGTATCTACTAATGAGGAATAAGATTTAGTCTTATTCGACAATTTCGAATATTATTATTATGACTATTATTTATATATGTATTTAACTTACTTTTCACTTATAATTTTTATTGGAATAACGATGACATGAATTGAGCTTAAATGAAGTGAGAATTCATATAGTTGACTCCAACATGTTTGGGTCTAAGGTTTGGCTTAAGGCATAGTTTTTTTTTCGACAACGATGGCATCCGGGTCAACTTGTACACAGCTCGACGAATTCTACAACATTGGACCAGTTACCTCTCAACAGCACAAGTACCATATAATTCTGTCCACCAAAGCTTAGACAAATGGAAAGAAGTTGCCTAGTGGTTTTGTCTCCACTGGGACTAAGTCATGGTTTGATTGATTGATTTAGTGATTCTGTATCTCAAGTCTTAGAGCAATGTGCTTGATAATTCTAGTCCTCAAACAATTAAATAGTTGGCTACTAGCTTTCAAAATCCCAATTCTAACCAAAACCTACAACATTGACAGGCAAAACCCTAACAAACAGAACCATAAACTCACACTCACTCTCACACAGAATCAGAAAAATTAACACTAAACTATAAACCCTAAGAAACGTAATTAACCACAAAAAAAGGCTTTATTTTATCTATAAATTTACTGAGTTATGTAAACTTTTAAAGGTAAAAATCTTTGATAGGTTAAACCACTCCTAGAAAGCAATCTAATTCATCTGGATAAGCATGTTGAGCTAACATAAAATAGTTAAGCCCGTACAAAGAACATCCTTCAACCAACTCATAAATATCTTTCCCAACATTCTAATCCCAGTGTGCTTCGTGAATTCTTCCAAATATATTTTTGCTCTACGTCTTTCTTTCTTTCTTTAATGGTACCATTTAATTAAGGCTCTTTTTTCTTTATGATCGAGAAATCCATCTAGGGCAAACCTTTAGGACCAGGTACAGCCTTAGAAACTCGGATGGGCCCACCTCTCTATACTTCCCCACTTAAATAGCTGGCTTAGTTCGAATGGCGCAGGGCTCGAACATGTGAACTAAGTCACACGTCCCTCAACTTTTGCCACTTGAACTAAACCCTGGAGCTAAGGCACAGTTGATTGAGTGATTTAATGATTATGTATCTCAAGTTTCAGAGCAATATGCTTGAAATTCTAGTCATTAAACAACTAAATAATTGATGGCTAGTTTCCAAAATCCCAATTCTAACCAAAACTAGCACTGAGAAGCACAACCCTAGCATTAGGCTCACTCTCATATAGAATCGGACAATAACACTAAGTTACAAACCTTAATTAACATAATTAACAAAAAAAAATACAAAAAGGCTTTACCTTTATCTCTAACTTTACTGAAATTTACCTGATTAAGTATAAAGCTCTTGCCTTGACGAGCGCGACCACAAACGGAGACAATACCAACTGGCTCCTTCACGAGTTGAAGTATCGAAAGGGCTTCCGGATCGAGCTGGAACTTTCCTTTTTCATCGCAGTACACGAAACGTATCGGTCTCGCCGGACCAGCGGCAATGTTAACGGATGAGTGAAGAGAGGACAGTGGCGGCGACAGTGACGGCGAAGGTTGCTGCGGCGAGTCTCCGGCGGAACCTCTGCCGAATAGCCTCCTCATGATGTGTGCGACTTCTAGGAGAGAGAGAGAGAGTGTGTGTGTTTAATTAGAAAAGAGGGAAACGAATCGGTGTGAAGAGAATGATTTCTTCTTTTACAAGATGTTGGAGCGTGCGTGAGGACAACCAAGAGACTGATCTCTTTTTTTTTTCCCTTTCCTTTTTTGACCAATTTGAGCAAAATTTGAGGAGTTGAAAAGAATTTACTTTTAGAATTAAAAATTTAAAATCCTAAAAAGAGTTTTTGAAAGTTAAAATTTGTATCGGGTAAGAGGCGGATCCAGTATTTAAAATCTATAGGTTCAATTTTTAAAGTTTTAGTATTGAACTCATTATATTTTTAAAGTTATGGGTTCATATCTACTATTTTTGCAATTTTTACTTCTGAGTGGTTAAAAGTGCTAATGAAGCTATATATGGTATGAAAGGCTATAAAATGAATACATTTATATTTCTATTCCTTTTGTATATAAAAATATTTTTGGGAGTATCATTAGCGAGCCGAGAAATGGTGGGTTATAAAGGTCCACACCTTAAACTACACGTGTCAGTGTACGAGTTGATTGAGGGATGAATTCCTGTAGTATATTGTATTAAGATTATTCCCCTTAATTGGGATGAGGTGATTGCTAGCAAAAGTTGATGTCGACTCACACAGCATATGTGGCGACAGGACCTAAGCGTCGCACCCATGACGGTTCCTCCTTTTTATTATTGTATTTGATTCACATCACATGTCGATCCATATTTATTCGTGGAGAGACGGTTTAGCCGATCGAGCTGTTATCGAACTTTGTGCCTCATGCATGATGAGACTATCGTTGGCTAATGATCTCCCAACCAAAATTGTTAATACTTAATTGGAATTGATTATGTTTTAACTTGGCATTTAGTATTACTTGAGTTCTTTATTGATTCCATGTTCACCTCATTTTATGTTGGTACTCTACTCCATGATAGGGTATTTAGTTTTACATAGTAGTACTATTTCATATGTACTAATGTCTCTTTTGCCGGGGGCACTGCATATTTAATGGATGCATGTGGTTCGTTAGCAGGCAGCTTTGACCTCATTAGCAGTCACCCTCTACTCAGCAGATTTTGGTGAGCCCTATTCTATTTCGGGGCCTACTCTATTCCGGGGCCTTATGTCACGTGATATTGTACATTGTGTTTTGAGGTATAGTCGGGACCTTGTCACCGACACTTTCATACTACTCTTTTGTTACACTTAAAGGCTTCGTAGACATGTTGTGGGTGGTATTTAATTTGGGATAATGAAGTAGAAATGTTGTAGTTGTCGAACATGTTTTTCCCTCGTAACTATGAACTTGTAATATTTTGGAAATTGTAAATGAAGCTCATACAAGTAATGAAAAAAGGATGTGGTACACTTTATTCTTCTCATGTCTATTTCTTGTTACTGATTCTTAAATTGTTCATAGATAAGGTTGGGTAGAAGGCAACAAGTAGACTTGTTTGACTGGGATGTCTCGGTCGAGCGTCGGTCGTGCTTCCCAAGTCGGGGCGTGACATTTACCATTTTTTACATATAAAATTTTACTCTGTGTCGAAAGTTATGAGTTTAGTTGAAACCGTAAGTAATATACTATATCCGCCCCTGATTGGGTAGTAATATTTTTCAAAAAACAGTATGTGAATGTTGAATATTTGGGAATTGGTATTTACTTTAAAATTAGAAGAAATTTTTTTGTTAATTTTTTTTGCTATTATTTAAATTCAAAATAATTATTTTAATTGAATTTCATATTGTAAAGAAACACGAGTCAACTTTGCTCCTATACTATCATAAATTGAACACCTTTGCCTTCCATTAAACTTTTTGTCTAATTTTAACTCCATTTATTAAGAAAAAAATTATTGTTTCTCTTGACCCAATCTTAGGAAATGTTGAAACACTATCAAAAGTTTAGCCCAAAATTGGATCTTTTTCGAAGAATTTGGACATGTGAAGTCTATCTATTTATGTTTGAGTTTCACTAATGAAAATGGCGGGAAATATGAGATAATTTGCTAAGGATATGAATGAACCAAAAATGTTACGCGTAGTAAAATTAAGAAATTTCAAATAGTACTTGGATAAATTTAAATATTTTTTCTGTTCTAAATCAAAAATTCATTTACAAATAAAAACTTTATATGCAACTGAAATAGTTAAAGAAACGAGAACTGCAACAGTGAGGGAGTTAGTGGATTTGATTGCGAATTCCAACGACAACATTGGCCTTCCTTCGCAGGTAGCTAGGTAAAAGTAAAGGTGACAGGGGGCGGTCCGGTCCGGGTTACCGGAAAAGTTGACCGGCCGGTCATCGAACCGGGCCGATTACCGGTTTTTCCATATCGAATTTACTGGGTCAGAGTCCATCCGGTTATTTAATGAATCGGAACAGTTCATGGCCTAACGGGTCGGGCCGATTTTGATTTTTTTTTTAAATATTTTGTATAACTACCGTAATTTATATTAAGATAAAATAAAAATATAAAATAAAAAAATAATGTTATAAAAAGAGTGTTTGAATAAAGGATGCAAATACTTTAAAATCCTTATATTTGAATATTTCATTAAGAATTTAATATAATAGAATACAATGAAGATGGATAAAAATTACACTTATAATTTGCAATTTTTTTTATTTCAAACTTGCAAATTAAAGTTTACATTTAACAACAACTAAAATAACGAAAAAAGAGTAAATTCAAAGTTTAATTACTAAATATAAATTCAGAACTTCAAAGGTTTGCATTGTCCTATTAAGTTCTTCACAATCAATACGAAGTTCTTGGCCATCTTCTGGAGTGTTAAATTCAGATGGGGTTATCATGTGTTAATATATCTCCAAGTTCCTCGTCTTCTGACTAAATGCACTCTCTAATGCAATAGTTAAAATTGGCACATCCAGCACGTCCCGAGCCGTAGCGGAAAGAACATGAAGTTGCTTTTTATTCTCATGCCACCATCCCAACGGTGAAAACCTTTGTGCGAGTCTCTGTTTGCTTTTGCAAGTAGAATTGAAGTTCATCAATGTTCCTGGTACCGGTTTGAGTGGAAGGAAATGTAAACCAAATATTATAACCATCAAGGCCTTCTTCGTCCATAGTAGCATATGCAGTAGAAGTAGTACAACGCATAGTGGGACTAACGTTGCCTGCATTAATAGCAGCAACATCAATTATATTTGCATAATAATTATATAATTGATGTAAATAATCATTTAGCTTGTTCATACAACAATATATATCTGGGGTTTCAGTTGGTCCAATCTCCGTATAAGTATATAAAGCATTGATTAATTGATGACAATTAGATATCTTAGTAGGAAGATTTAAAACAACACCAATTAAGTAAATCAGAGGAATTGAAAAGAAATATTTTTTGAATCTTGCTTGCATTTTTTCAACAACATCCTTATATTTTTCTTTCTTCTTAAATCCAGAGAGTAGAAAAGAAATTACAGCTATATGTACTAAAACATAGTAACAGTTGGGTAATATGCTCCAGAAAACTCAACAGTAGCTGTATAATATTTATGTAAAAATTTAACAACATCATTAATGGCCTCCCAAGTAGTAGTTGTTAACATACGATTTGGATCAGTACAATGCGCATTAGCAACTTCAGTTATCGGCAATCTATATTTGTAGCAACATTTTAAAAACAAGTATGTATAATTCCATCTAGTAACAATTTCATCTGGCATGAATCTGGGGTTAAGGTTATGCTCGATACACTTAGTCTTAAATTCCATAATTCTAGATTGCCTATTATTTCCTTGAATAACACCAACTGCTCTTCTAACATGAGTAATCTCAGTTGAAAATAAATCAAGCCCACTTTTAACAATTAAATTATAACACATGACACGCACAACTAACATGAAAAATTTCGTCAAGTGGTGGTTTCAAATGCGGTCTTAATATTGAAATAGCGGCATTATTGTTAGAAGCATTATCAAAAGACATACACAATATTTTTTTAATAAGATTATAAAATTCAACAACTTCGCAAATAGTAGTACTTATAAAATAGCAGTATGACTTTGATCTTCATCATATTTAAAAGCGATAATATATTTTTGCATACAATAATTATTATTTATCCAATGACATGTAATTGTCAAATAATCATTTGCACTAACAACATAGCCAATATCAGAAGTTAAAGAAACTCTATAAGGAAAGTTGTCAAACAAATAACGTATGTATGTCTGATATTGCCCATGAAGTCTAAAGATATCAGATCTACAAGTACTTCTAAGAATACCTTTAAATAAAGGATTATAAATCCTCTGAATATACATTATAAGATATGACGAAGAAGCAAAATAAAAAGGTAGACAACCCAAAGCAATCATTTTTGCTAACTCCTCGTGATCCTTCATTTTATCATATTTCATAAGTCTTCTAGTACTAGGGTTTAGAGTTTCTTGATTTTCATCTAAATCAGAGCCCCATTCTATAGGATGAGTAATTCTCAGCTGTCTACTAAGTGTCCCAGTCCCCCCTAAACTTCCTCTAGTCTTATGTTTAAAATCATCTTTACAAATTTTGCATCTAACTCTATCAGAATTCTTTATTTCCTCAAAATATTTTTAAACTTTACTTTTCCTTCTCCGATTACTAGTCTGGGCCACATGTGGTCTACTACTAGCGCCACGACCACTACCCCTACTACCAACTCCAACACTTACTGGGTGTAAGTGGTGTCTCATCTTTAATTTCTAATTCATTATCTTTAATACCGAAATCTTTCCGTAATTATTCATAATCTATATTATTATCAGGTGATGTTTTGAGAAACATGTTTAAAGTCATTTAAATTACTACTATAAGTTGAAGTAGTACCTCTTTTTCTATTTTTCGGATTACTCCGATTAGCAATCTTATTACAAACTCTTTTTGCAGCATTAAACATATTGTAAAAATTTAACAAACTAATAAAAATTAAATATGCAAATAAAATAGTAAATAAGAGAAAGAGTTGGAGGGATTGCACCGAATTCCTTGATAAATCGAACACTTGATGATTTTTGAAGTCTTGAATATTTGAAATTGAATTTCGCAACTCCAATGTTACCATGAAGAAACGTGAATTTTTCAAAGTTCAAACTTCAAATAATACCATAAATTAAATTCCAAAAAAAATGAGAGCCAAATAATTGATTGCAATTTAGGTGAAGAATGAGAGAATGATAATTGAGAATTTGTGTTTGAGAAATGAGAGATGAGTGAAGAAATGAAGAAGAGGGCGGGGGTGTATTTATAATTTTTTAAAGGGCTAAATTAGTAATTACTAAAAGTATTTTTTTTAAAAAAAGCCCAAAAAGGGCTATTGTTGCAAAAATATCCGTTGGGCAACGGTCAAATTGGAAGCTGATCGTTGTCAACGGTCAAGTTAATTTTTAAAATAAAATATGAAATAGTCGTTGGACCGGGCCGGGCCAGTTAACCGGTTCACCAGTGAATTGACTTTACCGGTTTAGACCGATCTGGTTAATCGGAATTTCGAAGCTAGCCGGCTCAACCCCTTACCCCGAACCCAACCCTGCCCGACCCCTACCTACCGATCCAGTTTAATACCGGTCTGGGCCAGTCCAAAACCGGGTCAACCCAGCCCGTTAAACACCCGTAAAATGATCTCTTTAAGAAATTTAAGTTTAAATTAACAGTACGTTTCCTACAGGTTCATATGTAGGCTGTAGCCCCACAAATTAAAACATTTAAAAAAAAAACAAAAAAAAAACTTTTCAAATTGCTTTTTAATTTATTTCACAACTATCAAAGCTAGGAAGCATTTTCATTTACAAGTATTCTCTAATTTTCAAGTATCTAATTTAGAAAGCTTTGAGGAAGAATTTGAAATTTCAAAAACTTTAAGAAAATAGATAAAATAGGTCAAAGCATCAGTTTATTTGAATGTCTTAATATATCGATGTGGAGTATTAAATATCTGGACCAACACCTACACCCCTGCCCATCTATTTCTCTCTAGAACTTAAAAGTAAATTTATATTTTCACACAATATGAAAAGTGACTATTGCAGAAATATAATGGAAAATGCTGAGACACTAATCTACCATATATCAAATGAGGTTTGTTTTAATAATGAGACAATTTCTTATTAAGCAAATCGTTAGTTTTTTCAATTATTGTCTCCTACTTTGACTGATATATCAAATAAAAACTACTACTATGTTATCAATGAGATGAGTAAAATGAGTTTAGATGTTGATTCAGAAGAATTTAACTCTGGCAAATTTGATGAAAAATGAGGTAATGATGATTATCAAACCTATTCGTTTGGGTGAAAAAGTTTATGTATGGGAGCTAATGATGGCCTTAAAATCAGCCAACGCATGCATAATACTAGAGCTTCACTTCACATTGTTTCTTTCTTTGTTTTCTGTTTTCTTTTTTAGTCCTTATATATCTATTTCTTGTGCACAGATATATCTAAGGAACTAATTTCCTAAGCGCACACCATTATATATAACTGATGATTTTCCTCAGCAACACCTTTCTCACAAGAGATTGCAAGAGGATTAAAAAGAAGAATTAACCTAAATAGCCACCCACCCAACAACTTAAACTAAAATAGCTAGTAAATGTATAATATATATATATAACATATGTATAACTATGTATAATTAGTATATAATCAGTAGCGGACCCAGGATTTTGTGCAAGCGGGTTCAATCTAGAAGTACATAACTTTAGTCGTAAAATACTAGTTGTCTAGTGGGTTCAAATAAAATATTTATACAAAATTTACGCAATTTTAATCCTAATTTATACATATACACAGTATTATTTTTTGATGAAGCGGGTTCAGTTAAACCCGCTTGCCACTACGTGCGTCCGCCACTGCATATAATCATGTATACAGGCTGCAAAAATAAACAATGAATCTGGCTAGCTATATGTGTAAAGATAACTTATGACCATCACGTAGTGATTCCACCATTTTCGGCTAGCTATATGTGTAAAGATAACTTATGACCTTCACGTACGGATTCCACCAATTTCAACGCTTTGTTCTATCATAGGCGGATTTAAGATATGAATGATGTATTTCAACCTTTAAGGTCCTTAGCACTAAAGTCATTATACTTCTAAAATTATGGATTTATATAAAATATTTGCTAAACTTTTTATGAGTTTTCACATATGTATCTATAGTTTGGGCAAAAATTATACTGGTCCGGATGAACCCGCTTGCACCTGGCTGGCCTTGGTGCATACGACCCTGGCTGCATCTGTGACTGTGTTCCATGACTGTTAGAACAAACTAAACACAGCCTGAGTGCTTGAAAATTCATCCCTTGTAGCATCTTTTCTCGATTGGGTTTCCTTGTTTGCGCGCTCTTTAACAGATGCTGCCTTCTCAAGAGCATTCTTAGCTTCCTTGACAGCAATGTCATATTTACGTTTCCACTCCTCCGCCTCCTTCTGAGCCGATTTAGCTTGTTCTTTGGCAGCACGATACTTCCTTACTTCATAATCCAGGTCATCTTTTTGCCTCTGTAATTTTTCAATTTGTCGCTCAGCTTTCTCAATCTGAGCTAATCTTTCCATAGCTAATCTCTGAATATCATTCTTTTCTTTCACGGCCTTAGCTGCTTCAGCCCTTGATTTATCAGCCAACGCAGTTGCTCTTTTAGCCTCTCTTTCTGCTGATTCATATCTATACTGAATATGCTCAAATCTAATGGACTCTAACCGGTACTTCTGCTCCAGATGAACCTTCTCCTGTTCCAAAATCCTAGCTTTTCTTTCAAATGATTGTGCAGTAGCATTGATATTCTCTAGCCTTTCACCCAATTTCTTGACTTCAACCTTTAAGACTGAAACTTCTAGATCAGAGTTCTTTACTTTTGATTCAGCAGCCTGTAAGAAGTAATAATCACAGAATAGTCATTAGTACAAAACAATCAATCAACTACACCTCAATTCTGAACTAGTTGAGTTTGGCTATATGAATCATCTGTATCCTTTTTGCTCCATTTGGGCAGTCACTAGTACTAACACACATGCAAATCTCTTAAACTACCACATACAAAATGAGCGCAAGTATCCTTTTATTTACATAGGCAGGTTTACCTAGTTGAATTGCCAGAGAGAAATTGGTTCCAATCATAAAAATTGAGAGTTCCATTCATCAGATCTAATTGGCAAACTTGCCGATCAATCCACAAGTTAACACATAACTAGAGGTTACTAGATTGCCAAATAAAAGTCCGCGCACTCCAAATGCTAAAGCTAGTGCAAAGGGCCAACACTTTAAAATATCAAACAGAGAGTGCCCTCCACTCTTTCTGACTTTTACTTTGCTCTATCCCACCACCACCTTTTTTTATACACAAGATTGGTGCAAATGCAAGTTATGTAGTTTTAGATAAGCAACTCACCCTCAACTTCAAATTCAGTGTTGCTAAATGCTGCTCAGCCTGCTCAAGCTTAGATGTCTTGTCTTTTGTTTCTTTGTCCTGCAGTTTCATGAACAAATAGAACTTTAAATGTCATCTTGGAAAACTAAGAAATAATGTTTCCAGGAGGGTTGAGAAGCAAAATCAAACAAAGCAGCAAATTGAAATTGAACCAATATTTGTAGCAATATTTTCACCTTATCGGCCAGAGTCCTTGAAAATTCATCCCTTAAAGCATCTTCTCTCAATTGGGTTTCCTTAACAGCAATGTCATATTTAAGTTTCCACTCTTCCGCCTCCTCCTGAGCTGATTCAGCTTGTTCTTTGGCAGCAGCCAGTCTTGCTTCAGCAGCAGCAGTACTGGACTTCAGAGCAGATACTTCTGCACTTGTTTTCTCTGATCCAAGCTGGTCTATTTGATTCTTAATAAGATCAAAAAGTGGACCTTCCATGCTGAAAAATTAATGTGATATTACATATATACTCCCAATTGCAAGTGCTTCAATAAAGCATTGATAATATACAAACCTTTGTTGTATGAAGACGATTAATTTTCTCCACTTTTCAGGACCTTGGCACGTTGCTTCGTACTTGGATACTAAACAACCAAGAACCTGCATATAGCATATGCATTTCCGGGTATCTGTAACTTAATAAGCCTGAATTCCAGTTTAGCTATCTAAAATTAGGCTAAATTTCTATCGCAGTATCATGAATAAAGCTTACCTTAAGAACACCATCTATGTTTCCATGAGGAGCATGACAAGCCACTTTCAGTTCCTTTTCCATGTCCTCTATGGCATTTGAACACCGCAGATAGGCCTCCCTAAAGGCATCCTTTTTAAGTTCCTGTATCAACATAAAAACCAATTTGACAATTGAAAAGAGCTATTTAGTAGCATAGCGTAGATACTCACTACCAGGAAACTTTTACTGAATACCAGCCAGAATGTCAACGGGCCGGTCCATATAACATATATATTCAATATCATGTGGGCAGATGGCCCATGTGCAGATATCAAACCAATAAGAACATAGGAACCGTATCTACACAGGGACAGGCATTTTTCTGGGAGAAACAAACATCCCAAACATACAGGCATTAACACATATGTGCCTGAACTTTGACTCAATTATCACCTGGTTAGCAGAGAGAAGAGTTGTAAATGAAGGAGAGAATTAAGATACATTTCACAGGTCACTTATACGATGAAAGAAACAACAATAACTTCTTAACCATGCAATTGACTGAAACACAATGTTGAGATTTACTAGAATATTTCACCATTCCAAAAGTGTAAGTAGTGAAAATACAGTCTAAACAGAATAATTTTACACTTACCCAAAAAACAGAATAATTGTACACTGTACAGATTAATTAAGAATCTTGTCAAGTAAGAACTTTTTCTTATCTAAATTAGTCTTGGAT
The DNA here is from genome assembly GCA_000715115.1 of Nicotiana otophora. Lineage (NCBI taxonomy): Eukaryota > Viridiplantae > Streptophyta > Magnoliopsida > Solanales > Solanaceae > Nicotiana > Nicotiana otophora. Next base: position 127,952 of record AWOL01S0019700.1, read on the forward strand.
GTATCTTTTACTAATTCATCAAGTATTTTTTTCTCATCTTCTCCTTTTTCACAACTTCAAATGAAGATCAAATGTCCTAGATGCTGATTTTTGCATCAGGAATAATATCCTTACATTACCTATAAGAAAATGAAGATCAAATGAAACCTCTAAAGCTTGACTTCTGCGTAAATAGGTTTTGCCATTCTATGAAAAATAGAAAATGTCCTCCGTATAAAGATACTCAAAGAGAAACGATAATGGTTATATCTGAAAGCATTACCTGAACCATCTCTGAAAGCAAGGAGGAATTTCGTTCTGATCCAAGGCCAATCCACGGCTCAAAGCCAAAACATAATAAATAAATACTACTAAATTCAACAACTAAAAGACCTCCAATGAAGCAATAATAAGAAAACCATGTCCCTGGTTCCAACATTAAATACTAATCTCATTGCATAATTGTCAGATTTCATCACCCCCCCCCCCTAACAAACCCCATGACACTCTTCCTAGAACCTAGTCAGTGTCGTTTATTGGCTAACCTATTGGCAAGTATCTCTAGAACCCCAATCCTGAATATAAGCAAATGAAGTAATCAAGAAGCATGATTACAAAATAGTTTTTGTTTTTTGGGGGGATAAGGATGGTGCAGAAGCAAAATAAAAATTAGTATTAACTCATCCTCTACTAAGGAATGTATTACGACACAAACATGTATGCTTATATCACTATTCACTAATGCACTTTATCCTCCATATTTGAAGTAAAGGGTAGATGAAAAACTAACCTCAAATGCCTCTTTTATGAAATTCTGGAGACGCTTCTCATATTTCATCCTGGTGGATCCAGCCCCCACAGCAGTACAATTAAATTCTGTCATGGACTTTTGAGCCGCATTTTCATGTGCTTCTCTTAGTGCACCCTGCGATGATTGAAATATTAAAAGCAACCAGATAATGTTAGCAACGAAACAAAAGCAACACTTCCTCCGGGGGCTTAGAACGATCAAATGAAGCCATGTATCTATCAGCAGCCGCATCGTATGCCCTTTGACACTCAGCTTCCTCAACACTCTGCAGAAATTAAAAAGGAAAACATGCATCAGCATACATTATAGTGCATAAGCTGGGTATACAGAGCTAACTCACAGTGTAGCACTTGGCTTCAGCTGAATACCATTTTAGAAATGACAACAATGACATGGGAAGTTAAATAACATCCATACAAGAAAGCTGGAAAAACTCGAAAGGGATTTTCTATGTACGGTTCAATCGGGGAGAGGAAGTTTCACTTGATCAATTGGGAGACTGTCACTACACCAAAGTATTGTGTTTTTTTTTCCGGGGGTGGGTGGGTAGAGGAGGATGCACTTTGGAGGGGGATGATCACACAGAAGTATGTGTGGAGGACTAAAATTGTCTCACTGCCCTACGGGTGCAGGCATTGGAGGAATATTTTGAAGGGGTGGGAAGAGTTTGTAGGGAACATTTTATTCAGAGAGTGTGATGGAAGTAGGTTCAGTTTTTGGGAACCTAGTGAAAGTTATTCTTGACCTTCTCCAATAGTTTTTCTCTAGTACAAACCCCAGATTTAAGATCTCTATTTATCCTTATTTCTTCTGTTCAGGGCCACTTTCTTGGTGCCAAGTCAATGTAATTAATGATTTGAGTGATAATCATGCAACAACAATTAGTGGTTTCTTTTTGGTCCCTCGTTCGGGTCAATGGTGTTGGTGATGAGAAAAATGATGTTTCTATTGGAAAACTATTTGCGCAGTTACAGAGAAGAACATCAATGATGTGGAGAAAAAGAAAGGAAAAAGAAGTATATCTGCCATTAAGAACATCACTAACCTGCCATGAAGAGGTGAATGTGGGCACTGCACCATTGTTAAGAGCATCCAGGAAGGACTGAGTTATACGAGCAAAGAGCGGTCCTGTCATAACAGTCCCTCCAACTTGCTTTGGTCTTGTCCTCTCAAAAACAAATCTTGTCAAAGCATCAAGACCAGCTTTAAACTCTGGCCTCAGGTTTTCCAACTACATGTGAAAATCGATACTACAATTAGAATAATTAAAGGGCAGAATCACAATTAGATAATAATAGTAGAGAATGGAACATATGAAAGAATATTAACTGGAATCTGATCTAGCCGTTGAAGCGCATTTTCACTGCTCAAAGGACGCACAAGGCTGAAGCATTCTCTATCAGGGAAAAGAGCACGAATGGATTCCCTAATCTGCAGTTAGAAGTTCCAAGTTCCGGGAACCAGTTTTTAAAACAGGGATGATTAAATTAGAAACTGAACAATTACAACACATAGTAAAGCAAAAGAAACATTCATGTAAAGTGGATACCTCGTTTTTAGCAGCAACACCTCTCCCACCACCTTGAACCGGCCTCAAAGCAAGTTCAAGGTAGCCCCGCGGAGTTATTTTACGGTTGTTCTCAACCAAGTCCAAATAAAAATCCTTTTTGCAGAGAGAAAAAATATATGTCAACAGTTTCACAAGCAAGCACAGAAGTAAATCTAAATGAATCAACTCTGAATAACCCTAAGCAATCAAACGAAGATTGGGGAGAACTGTCCAAGCTCAGAAGCGCTGGCCATTTCAGTGACAAGAGAAAGACGGTCAATTGCAGCTTCATCAATATCACCCATCTATATTAATAGATCAAAGAGATTATGAAGACACCTAAAGAACAGACAAACTGTAGCAACAAGGAAATTCACTAAATCTTGAGGGGAGAACGCTAAACAGTCTAACAAGAATGCCATGTCAAAGGGAACGAATGAGATCCATGTTTGAATGCTCCTAACCTGGTTATATACAAACATACTTGAAAGAAGGACCGCCAAGATCAATACTTGTGTGCTATGTGTTCCCTGTCAAACAGCAAAACAAAACAGAAACTTACAAAAGGCAAAAGAGAGTCAGTAGCCATATAAGCCATATAGCATGTGCCAGGTGAGTGAGTAGTAAAACTCTTGACACTGCTATCAGTATGCAGGTGATACCTTCTTCAGAAAACCAATAAGTAATAAATATGTTAAAGGGCGGAAACTAACTGTTTGATCATAAGCATTAATTCCTTCTGTGTCCAACAGTAACAGATTGTATTCCGTACCATCAAGAGCTGTTCTCCTTAAAGGTGCACTCCACAACCAAATACCTTTTGTACATGGCCGATGAGTTGGAGACACTTGAAAACCAGTACTCCTGCCAAGAAGCTATTGGGCATACAGCAAGCTCTCAGTTACATGTTTTCAGCAAAGTAGGAAGCAGCTCTAAGTTACATATGGTAATCTACTTGAGATAGCAAGTAAATAGCTATAAGTAAATAGTAGAGATAATTGTGGTTCCATTGTAATAGACCTTGCTATAAGTAAATAGTAGTGACGCGAGCACTATGTGGTCAGCGACAACAGACTGTATTAGGGAGGCTGCGAGAGAGGTGTTAGGGGTCTCGACGGGCGTCTCTGGTGGGCACAAAGGAGACTGGTGGTGAAATGAAGTGGTCCAAGGTAAAGTTGAAGCAAAGAAGGCGGCGTACCTGAAGTTAGTGGGGAGCATAAGTGAAGAGGAGAGGCGAGTGTGCATGGAGAGGTATAAGGCAGCTAGGAAGGAGGCTAAGCTGGCGGTCACAGAGGCTAAGACTGCGGGTTATGGTCGTATGTACGAGGAATTGGGGAAAAAAGGTGGGGAGAAGAAGTTATTCCGGCTGGCCAAGTTGAGGGAGA
>AWOL01S0019704.1:5958-16414 GCA_000715115.1 Nicotiana otophora
CTTGGCCCAATATTTTCTTACCTGCGCTCCATGCGGCGCATCTGCAAGTCTGCTTCTCCGTTGCTTTATTTGCACCTGCGCCTTCGAAGGTACGAAAATATTTCCGCTACTGCGGTTCTCAGTAGCCTGCCCCCTTTTGCTTCTGCGGGCCTCTTCACGCAGGTGTGGTTACACCAGATGCTCAGCTACTTCAGCCCTTCTTCAAATTCCAAATTCGATCTGTTAACCACCCGGAATCCAACCGGGGCCCTCAGGACCTTAACCAATTATACCAACACGTCCGATAACACATTACAAACTTAGTCAAGCCTTAAAATCACATCAAACAACGTCGAATTCATGAATCGCACCCCATTCCAAGCTTAATGAACTTTAGAAATTTTAATTTCTACATTCGATGCCGTAACCTATCAAATTATGTCCGATTGACTTCCATTTTTGCACACCAGTCACATTCGACATTACGGACCTACTCCAACTTACGAAATCAAAATCCGACCCCAATATCAAAAAGTCCACTCCCGGTTAAACTTTTCAAAAATTATCCAAATTCCAACTTTTGCCAAATGACCTCGAAATGACCTGCGGACCTCCAAATCCACATCTGGACGCGCTCCCAACACCAAAATCACCATACAGAGCTATACCCAGGCTCGGAATCCCAAACGGACATTGATAACATTGAAATGCACTTCAACTCAAATAAATGAAATTCTTCCAAAATGCCAACTTCCACAATATGTGTCAAAATGCTCCCGGGGTATCCGAAACACAATCCGAACATACGCCCAAGTCTTAAATCATCATACGAACCTGCTGAAAACTTCAAACCCCGATTCTGAGGCCGTTCACTCTACAATCCAATCTTAGTCAATTCTTCCAACTTAAAGCTTTCGAAATGAGAATTTTCTTTCCAATTCAACTCCGAACTTCCCAAAATTCAATTCCGACCATGCGTACAAGCCATAATACCTGAAGTGAAGCAGCTCATGGCCTCAAACCGCTGAACGACTCGCTAGGGTTCAAAACGACTGGTCGGGTCGTTACAATAGGCTCGCATTCGCATAAAGTCTTTTTGAGTAACGGGAAGTTTGTTCTTCGCGATCGCAAGGATATGTTCGCGATCACAAAGGGTATGCCTGGGCAGACTATTTAACATCTCTATTTCAAGGGTTTGGTCACTATACCACATTCTGAGTTAGAGAGATCAGTTTTGGGCGATTATGGAGGGGATTTTATCACGATTTGGATTAGGGTAAGTACTGTTTACTGAAATTTATTTATATTCCATGATTCTATCATTGATTAATTAAAGTGAAGAAATTGGGGATTTTGGCTAAACATTTCCTAAAGTTAAAATTTAGGATTTGAAGGTTATTTCAGGTCGGAATTGGATGAAATTGGTATGGTTGAACATGCAAGTAAATGAGTGTTCAGAGTTTGTGAGTTTGATTGGATTCCAAGGTGCGGTCTCGGGGTTGAGCTTTTGGGCTGTCATTTTGATTTTGATAAAGGTCAAAGCTTTATTGTTTGAAGTTGTTTTCTACAACATTATTTAATAATATTTAGTTATTTGTGACTAGATTCGAATTGTTCGGAAGCCGATCGTGTGGGAAGGGATTTTTGGATTATTGACTCGTGCATTTTGAGGTAAGTAACATATATAATCTTGGATTTGAGGGTAATTAACTCTGGGAACTATGTTATATGAGACATATTGAGGTGACGCACATTCTAGGTGACGGAAATGGGTGCGTGCACCGAAGTGTTCATGATTAGGGGTGATTTTAGACTATTATGAGATTTGTTTTGCTATCGTGCCTTGTTATATTGGTGTCTTCTCGACTTGTAAGGTTATTTGAGCCATGATTCATGTTAGAAACTACGTCTAGGCTATGTGCTATTTGTTAGAAACATGATATGGCTTGTTCTTGCCATTTATGATCTATTTGCCTAAATTGCACTCATAATCTCATTCATGATGCTATGTCTGTGTATGATATCTTTGTCTCAGTACTTTCTTATTTGATTCTTCATATGTTGTTGGTGCCTCGTATGTGTAACACTGTTTAATTGAGTTTTGTGAGATGTGATTATCTGAGACTTAACCAGTTAATGACTGAGTTTGGGCCATAGAGCCGATTTGGTATTGAGTTTGAGGTGACGCGTACGCCATAATCACATTGGGCTAAGTGTTATTGTTTTGGGGTGACACGTGCACTAGGCCATATTATTTGGGCTATGTGATTATAATTAGCAATTGGGCATGACCGCCTCTCAAGAGTCTGACATGCCAGCAGTGGGCGCAAGCATATTGTTTATATACGTACTTGATGATGGGCAGTTATGCCAGCACCCGTATAATGCTATGTGTGATTATTCTTGATGGGTACATAGTGATATTGTTGATTTGACATGTACTTTCCTCATACTAGCTGGTAAATTAAATTTATTATCTGTGTTGGGGTTTAACAGTTATATATGAAAAGTATGCTTAAATTCCTGATATTATTGAACTACATGCATACACTGATTTTCCTTTTTATCATGCATTGTTATTAGTTATTAATATTGGTATCTGAATGTTTCTTCTTAGCACGTCACTACTTGCAGACCAAGGTTAGTTTTGTTACTTATTGCATGGGGTTGGTTGTACTCATACTACACTCTTCACTTTGTGTGCAGATCCATGTACTTCTGGACTAGGTGATCTCTAAAGTTCTTGTAATGACCTGATTAGTCATTTTGAGTATTGTATCCACGTTTCCCTACGTATTGTCTCTTTTTTAAATTTGTGTTTACGTGACTTGTCGGGGTGGTTGGTTTGGTTCTAGGTGAGTTTCGGAGTGAATTGGGACACTTAGTCCCAAAGTTGGAAGCTTAATTTGAAAGAGTTGATCGGAGATTGACTTTTGTATTAACGATCCCGAAACAGTGTTTTGATTGTTCCGATAGCTTCGTATAGGTATTTTGGACTTAAGCATATGTCCGGATGTGAATGTGGAGGCCGGTAGATTGTTTTTACTTGAATTGGAGAAAGCTAGAAAGTTGAAGGTTTGGAAGGTTGATAGGTTGGACCGAGGGTTGACTTTATTGATATTTGGCTCGGATTGTGATTTTGGAAGTGGCATAGGTCTATTATGACATTTGGGACTTGCATGCAAAATTTGAGGTCATTATGAGGTGTTTAGGCTTGTTCACCGTTAGTTTTGAATTTTGAAATGTTCATTAGTTCATTAGGCTTGAATTGGGATACTATTTGTGGTTTTGTTATTTGGTGTGATTTGAGGCTTCGAGTAAGTTTGTATTGTGTTTTAGGATTTTTTAGTGTAATTTGTTGAGGTCACGAGGGCTTCGGGTGTGTTTCAAATGGGTTTCATACTTTCTTCATGTGTTGGAACTTTTGATTTCTATGCTTTTGGTATCCTTCTTCGCGATCACGAAGAATGGGTCACGATCACGTAGAGTCTTTGCTAGCACATGGGTTTTTTCACTTAGTATTTGTGAAGAGAAGGATGCATTCACAAAGCCTTGGGGTGTTTGTTCATCGTGAACGTGGGTGTCGGGCTGCGTCCGCATAGAAAAAAGGCGATGTTGTATGGTGGAACGCATTTTTCATTGCGGTCGCGAGGATGGAGCCGCGATCACCAAGCCTGAGGATATTTTGTCACCACGTTCTCATTTGTAGTCTCGTGTTCACGTAAGAGGTTTAGGTATTTGGTGAAATTTGTTCTTCGTGATTGCGAAGTCTTTTCCGCGATAGTGGAGAGTTGGTGAAATATAGTACTTTATTTCGAGGGTTTGGTTCATTTTAACATATTTTGAGTTGTAGAGATCAGTTTTGTGCGATGTTGGAGAGAATTTTTACGGTTTGGATCGGGGTAAGTGTTTTTGACTCAGAGTTGCCCATTATTCATGATTCCATCATTACTTTTGTTATTTAATTAGTGATTTGTGTTGGAGAAACTTGGGATTTTTTTAAAAGCATTCCAAAATTATAAATTGAGGATTTGAAGGTCGATTTGAGGTCGGAAATGGATAATTTGTTTTATGGTTGGACTCGTATTGGAATGGGTGCTCAATATTTGTATGTTTGGTCAGGTTCCGATGTGCAGGTCCGGTTGACCTTTTGAGTTGATTTTTTTATTTTCACTAAAGATTTAATCTTTATTATCATGTCACGCCCCGAACTCGAGGAGTGCGACCTGCGCTCAACCAAGATAACCTGACCGAGCATGTCTGTATAATACCTTCTGCCGGAACTTACTCATGAATGATAGTAAAATCCAATTGATTAATTAATCAGTGGGGAAGATCAAGTAAACAACAACACCAATTCATTATCAACAGTTACATCATTTATAAGCTTCCAAAATATATACTTTTTCATAGTTTAATGTCGAATGTGTGATCCAATTACAACATTACTAGTTTGACTTTCCCCACCTGAACATACCACCAACGCTATGTCTATGGAGACTCTATTAGATATAAAAGAGTACAATAATAGTGCCGGCAACAAGGCTCCGGCTATACCTCAAAAGATAGTGAGAAAATGAACAAAAGATACATGACCTCGAATGAAGTGAGACTCACCAAATCAGCTAGGAAAAGAGGGTAGTGCTATCGCAGAATAGTGCCGCCTGCTGTGGAACCACCTGCATCCATTAAAGATGCAGCGCCCACAGTAAAAGGGACGTTAGTACTGTCGAATAGTAATAGTATATATGACTAAATACTCTCTCAAAGAAACGAGCAGTAATGCAAGTAAGGACAATCATAATATCAGTTAAAGCCTCAAACAATTACCAGATATCAAATTAGATATAGTATACGTTTTTAAATAAATTTCCAAATTTTAAGTTGGGAAATCTTTGGTACCTGTATACCACTATTCACAATTTCAATTACAATTTCCAACACAGTCACCACCATGTGTGTGGCATGACGTCTGATCACGACCCGATCGGCTAGGCCATCTCATGCGAGACATCAACAAATCACAATTTCAATTACAATTTCTAACACGGTCACCACCATGTGTGCGGCATGACATCCGATCATGACCCGGTTGGCTAGGCCGTCTCATGTGAGATATCACCCTTTTCTATCAATCATCCCATTTAATATTTCTTGCACATCTCTTAATTGCATTGGCACTAATGGTCACAATTGTATTATTTCTCTTTGCACATTGGCCGTGTTTCATATTTCACATTTCGCATTACGTGATTCGTATTTCATGTTTCGTATTTCATGCACACCTTTTTACTTTCAACCATCATCATGGACTTTCCAACAACAAGGCATTTCTATTCAAGACATTTAATCATACATTTGGCCAAATAGGAGTCTTATGCACATCATGATTTCACACACAATCTTTCATTAGCTTTCATTTGAAACATAACTTGAAGTCGAGGCATTTAGATGTGCAACCTATACTTTGAACACATTCTCAAATAGTAGTACAATATAACAAGAGCATTTGAATTACATATTGACACCAGCTTATTCGGGTAATCTATTCACAATGAGCAACTCGGGACATACATGGATATTGTGGGGTTCAATATTTTAGAGAAGAGTTAAGCCAACATACCTCACTTGAGCTTCCTTAACTCTAAAATGTTCCGGAAATCTTAGCAACTTTAATCAATTTTAGAAAAGTAACAAATTGAATTAGGATGATGATCATAGTTCTAGCTCATTCGAAAATTTTTAACAAGTACTAGGTGTACATTAAGGTTTCAAGGTCCTTTTATGTAGAATTCCTTCATACAACAACTCCTTCTTTTCTATTTTAGCTCAACAATCTCCCTACATCCCATGATCAATCATGTATGCAAAATAAGCCACTCCCATACCCATGAATTATCTTACTAATTGCCCATTTATAGTTAAATTCGAAATTAAGAGATAGGGTGTAGAATCTTACCTCTAGGATGAAGACCTGGTGTTCTTCTCTTGTTAATTGAGTAAGAATTGGGGGATAATTTATTGAGGAACTATCTCCCTCTCTAGAGCCTTTTCTCTTACTCAAAATATCAAGTTATCCCTTCACAAGGTCTTCGGAACCCCATCTGAAACTCACCCGAGGCCCTCGGGACCTTTACTAAATATACCAACACATCTTAAACTACAATATGAACTTAGTCGAGGCCTCAAACAATGTCAAAAATGTCAAAATTATAAATCGCGCCTCGGATCGAATTATGAGTCTATGAATTTTCCAAATTCTATAATTTGCGGTGAAACATATCATATCAATCCGAAATGACTTCAAATTTTGCACACGAGTCATTTATGACATCATGGACCTATTTCAATTTCTGGAATCGAAATCTGACCCCGTTATCAACAAAATCAACATTCAGCCAACTTATAACTATTTTAAAACTTCAACTTTTCCAATTTTCACCATAATGAGCCGAATTGTCCCGCGGACTTCCAAATCCGAATCCGGACACACACCTATGTCTAAAATAACGATACTAAGCCATTGAAATCATAAAAATTCCATTCCGGAGTCATTTGTACAAACGTCAAACTCCGGTCAACTCTTTTCTTTTAAGCTTCTTAAATAAGAATTGTTCGTCCAATTTAATCTCGAATCATCTGAAAACCAAACTCGGCCGCACACGCATGTCATAATACATATTTCAAAGCTGCTTGGGACCCTGAACCTTTGAATGGGACGTTAATTCTCAAAACGACAAGTTGGGTCATTACATTCATGGACTTTCCTACAACAAGGCATTTCTATTCAAGACATTTAAGCATATACTTGAGGAAAGAGGAGTCTTATGCACATCACAATTTCTTACACAATCTTTCATTATCTTTCATTTGAAACACAACTTGAAGTCAAGGCATTTAGATATGCAACCCATACTTTGACACATTCTAAAATAGTAATACAATATAACAAGAGCATTTGAATTACATATTGATGACGGATGTATGTTGACACCAGCTTATTTGGGTAATCAATTCACAATGAGCAACTCGAGACTTACATGGATATTGTGGGGTTCAATTTTCAAGAGAAGAGTTTAGTCAACATACCTCACTTGAGCTTTCTTAGCTCTAAAATGTTTCGAAAATTTTAGTAACTTCAATCTATTTTAGAAAAGTAACAAATTGAATTAGGAAGATGATCATGGTTCTAGCTCATTTGAGCATTTTATCGAGCATTAGGTGTACATTAAGGTTTCAAGGTCCTTTTATGGAGAATTCCTTCATCCCGTAACCCCTTCTTTACTATTTTAGCTCAACAATATCCCTACATACCATGTTCAATCATGTATGCAAAATAAGCCACTCCCATACCCATGAATTATCTTACGTATTGCCCATTTATAGTTAAATTTCGAAATTAAGAGATAGGGTGTAGAATCTTACCTCTAGGATGAAGACCTAGTATGCTTACCTTGTTAATTCTTCCAAGATTTTGAGTAAGAATTGGGGAATAATTGATTGAGGAACTCTCTCCCTATCTAGAGCCTTTTCTCTCACTCAAAATATCACGTTCTCCCTTCAGAAATGGTTTATAGAGTCTAAATAGTGAAATGGGGTCGGGTTATAAAAACCCAAAAATGAAGCTCCGAAATGGGATCTACGGTCGCATATGCGACCACATAATGCTTCTGCGGTCCGCATAATGGCCTTCCAGAACTGGGCTGGTATGTCCCATGATGCGGCCGTTATGCGGTCCCTAGACCTGTTCTGCGGTTGCATAATGCTCCGCAGAACCTCCTTCCGCAAAATTTCCATGCTGGTTTTGCGATCAGTGTGCAACCAGAGAAATAGTTTTGCAGTCGCATAATGGGCCGGGAAGTGACATCCAAAAATGGCTCAAATGATTGCCTCACTCTGCGGCCATTGTGTGGCCTGCATAGTGATTCTGCGGCCATTTTGTGGCATGCATAGTGATTCTGCGGCCGCATAATGGGCCACAGAAATGCCCTATTCTGCCAAACATTTTTCTTTAACTTCCCAACAATGAGGTCAACTGTGAGATGCACTAAATCGCAATGAATTCCAGAACCTTCATTTCTTCAACGGTTGGAGCAACCGTGTTCAACGGTTTGAGAAACCGTGTCCAATGGTTGGAACAAAAACTAGAATTTCCAACAACTTCAACAAAGCTCATATGGATCCGAACCCAGTCTGAAACACACCCGAGGCCCTCAGGACCTTTACTAAATATACAAACACGTCTTAAACTACAATACAAACGTAGTCGAGGCCTCAAACCACGTCCAAAAATGTCAAAATTATAAATCACGCCTCGAATCAAATTATGAGTTTATAAATTTTCCAAATTCTATAATGTACGTGACAACATATCAAATTAATCCGGAATGACTTCAAATTTTGCACATGAGTCATATATGACATAATTGAACTGTTTCAATTTCTGGAATCGAAATCTAACCCCGTTATCAACAAAATCAACCTTCGGTCAACTTATAACTATTTTAAAACTTCAACTTTTCCTATTTTCACCATAATGGGACGAATTGTCCTACCAACTTTCAAATCCAAATCCGGACATGTGCCTAAGTCTGAAATCACCATACGAAACCATTGAAATCATAAAAATTCCATTCTAGAGTCATTTACATAAACGTCAAACTCCGGTCAACTCTTTTGTTTTAAGCTTCTTAAATGAGAATTGTTCTTCCAATTTAATCCTGAATCATCCGAAAAACAAACTCGCCTGCACATGCATGTCATAATACATATTTCAAATATGCTCGGGACCCCAAACTTTTGAACGGGACGTTAATTCTCAAAACGACAAGTTGGGTCATTACATTTATCTCACTCATTGTTGAGTTATTCTTATTTTAAGTCACTGTTACTTATTATGTCATTCATTGTTGAGATTATTCTTCCATTTCATTGTGTTATTGTAATTCTTGTGTTGAATTAACAGTCGTACTATCATGTTATTGTTGTTTTCATTGTACTCAGTGTTGTTGAGCCGTGGGCTATGTGTGGTTGTGGTAGTGGGATTGTTGGTAAGGAAATGTTATGGTATATGGGCATATGTGCTGCGAGTTGTTATATTGTGCTGTTATATTTTTGGCACATGTGGGATTGTTTAGAGGATTGTCAGGGTGTTTGCACGTGAGTTGTTTGTGCTATTGTTATTATTGATATTTGCACATGCGGCGTGACAAGGCGGGATATATATGTTTTGTTTGCGCATGTGGAGAGACGAGGCGAGATAATTATTATGCGCATGTGGCGAGATAAGGCCGGCATTTACTTTATTGTTGTGCACGCGTCGAGACAAAGGGGTCTATGTCGGGGATGATTTGTGATGGCCGGGGGGCATTGTCATTGATAGTATTTGTGTGGTGGTGTGACTATCTTGTGTGAGTCATGCATATCAAGGACTTTAGTTGTGTTGTTTCCAATGTTCTATTCTATATCTCTGATCTTACTTGTTGACTCGAGCAATGATAGTACACTTGCACAGCCATACACTGTAATCTGTCACCTATATCAATCCAGAAGTATAATTCTTGATGTTCATTGATCATGTACATGTATTCTTGTATATATGCTTTCTGCGTGAGGACTGGATTGTTGGCATGTGAGTTGTTCATGAGGATATGAGATATTGTTACTGTAGGCACATGAGTTATCCGCGCGGGTATGAGGTTATTATTATTGGCATTGGCACATGAGTTGCCGGTGCAGTGCGTGAATTGTCCGTGCAGTTGTGATTAACAAAGTGGGCACGAGATGCCATGTGATTATGAATCACGATTTGGGACCCGTGATTTGTGATTATGTGGCATGGTACCTCAGTATAATGGTTGTATAATCCTTGTGAAATAATGGTTGATTATTTGGTTGTTACTGTTTTCCTTCATTGGTTTTACTAGTACTTTAACTGTTCTCGTGTTACCTTGCAACGCTATCACATATTTACTCCTTGTTGCTTACTATTGCTCCTACTTTCCATTTGCTAGCGTTATATACTTATTCTTTCCCTGTTTAGCGTTACATTGATATTCGTTCCTCTATTAGCTTTATATTATTACTTGCACAGGTTATTTTGTCTAGTAGGTGTCTCGACTATTCCGCATCACTACTCCACTGAGGTTAGTTATAATACTTGCTGTGTACCATTGTGGTGTACTCATGCTACGCTTCTGCACATTTTTATTCAGATGTACATCTACCCATGTCAGACGCTAGTGATTGACCATTTATTTTTGGAGACTTCAAGGTCCACCCGCTCAATGCTCGCAAGCCTCAGAGTCATCACCTCTTTTTAGTTGTATTATTGTTTAGTTCCCATTCAGACCAGTATTGTATTTATAGATTATTAGTGGACTCTCTGTAGAGCTTATGACTCGTTTCCACCAAATTTTTGGAATTTTTGACAGTTGTACTATTTAGGTTTTATTATGATAGCTTAATAGTTTAATTT
>AWOL01S0019705.1:5727-19842 GCA_000715115.1 Nicotiana otophora
TGCATATTTACTTTTGAGACTACGAGGCGGTTCCTCGGGAGTTCTCCCTTCATATTTACTTTTGAGACTACGAGGCGGTACCTCGGAAGCTTTTTCCTTACATTTTTACTTTTCGGACTACGAGACGGTATCTCTGGAGATCCCCTGCTGTTTATCCATATGTTCTGCGTTGCTACTTTGCTATGTTCTCTTTGTTTAAATTCCAGTCTCTTATTACATTGTTATATTCTCCTGCTTATTTATTATATACCAGTGGGCCTGACTTGACCTCGTCACTACTCGACCGAGGTTAGGCTTGGCACTTACTGGGTACCAATTGTGGTGTACTCGTGCTACTCTTCTGCACATATTTTCGTGTGCAGATCCAGGCACTTCTTACCAGCCGCATTATCAGTGAGTCGAAACAGCTTTGGAGACTTCAAGGTACATCTGCCGCGTCCGCAGATCTCGGAGTCTCTTTATATTCTTCCCCATGTCTATTATCTTCTGTATTTCTTTTGTTAGACTCTGATGTATAGAGATACTAGGTTTTCTTCTGTAGCTTGTGATTCACGATGTTCCAGATTTTGGGAAACGGTGTACGTTTAGTGCTTTGGTTATTGTATATGCCGAGCGGCATTATTATTGGTTATTCAGTATCTAATGCAGTTAGCTGTTTAGTTTTGCTTCCATTATTGATATTTCCGCAATATGTTAGGCTTACCTAGTCGTAGAGATTATGTATCGTCACGACATGTCTCGGAGGGATGTTTGGGTCATGAGAGTTAGTCATGGCAAACTGTTGCATGTAAACTAAATGGGATGTATTAACTTATTTTCAAAAACTTTTAAAATCTTTTTGGGAACTTTCTTAGCCCAACATTGTAAATACTGAAAAGTTTTGTCCTGATGACGTTATATTTCAAAAAATATTTTCAACGTATTCTTGCAAAAAGAAAGTGTTTTAATTTTGCTTGTAGTACTACTTACCCTAACTACTTTTAAATCATAAAGTCTAATATTATAGCAAACACTTTTGATTTTTGATTGAAGGCATCTAGCACCAATTGTTTGGAGTTGTTTTTAGCAAACAGTTTGATTCCTGGCAACTAGTACTGGAACAAAATAAGCAAGACATTTGGAAGGTACAGCTACCCGCTTAGGCACTTGAAAATATCTGCACAAACAAATAAACAAATGGTTCATTATTTAGTTGTGCTTAAATCAGCAGCATCATTTTCACTAATATGCTACTCCAGTATTATTTGTTCGAACAGCTAATTGTAAGACGGATTCAATAAGGGGGAAATATCCTTGGATTTTTACATTCTTTTTTGAGCGATTATGATTGTATATATCGCCTTTGTTCCTTGTTGTTGTTCCTTATATCTGCATTGCTCTAAAGCCAAACAATGTTATTAATTAATTAGACTCTTGCGTATGTAAACACCAGTTTGTCCGTTATTTTCTTTTATTATAACTTGAATTTGTACATGTGTTTAGGTTGCTAGCTTTATAACTAACAATAATGGAGTTGATTGGTCTTTTCAATGCATTTCACTTCCTGTCTATATCCAACATCACTAATTATTTGTAATTCAACTTTTTGAAATTCTCCTCAAGAAAACATTTTTACTGTAATCAAATATTAATTCATACTACTATATATTTACTATGATGAACACTGCTCTGACATTTAAGATACTTGTGTATACGGTCGAAATAGATTTCGGTCTTCCTACGTTCGATCGAGTTCAAGTGTTAAAAAGTCAGAGTGAGATTTTGGGAGTGAGCTCTGAAGTCAGTACTAACGAGCCTCGAGTCCGAAGGTCGCTCAAGGAGTCGGCTCGATAACCTTATCGAGCCCGTGGTCGAATCGATCCGCAAGGCACTGCTTCGAGGTCGAAAATGTGCGACGCCCATCCCGAAGGTTGAACTCGAGCCAAGACCGAAGGGCCCGACCCAGTAATGAGTTCGAGCCAGTATCGATCTCACAGACAAGAGCCGTTGCAGCCGCACCAAGAGAGAGAATCTTGGCAGGACTCGAGGAAGAGACAAATCATCATGGGTCTTCCACTATATGCTTTATTTTATTATTTTTTGTAATGACCTTCTACTATAAATGGGGGAATCCTTGTAAGCTATGGAAAAAAAAAATACACGGAATAGATTGGAACAAAAAGATCTTTTCTCCTATATAAAGATATCTCCTTGTGCTCGTTTTACTGGATCTTATTCATTCTTTCTGTTCATCATTTTCATTCTCATAATCAAAATACTCGTGTCGTTATCTTTATATCAAAAGGTATTACGTATCCTTAAAACCATATATAAATTTAACATTATCCGAGTTTTCGGATAAATAGTTTGGCGCCCACCGTGGGGCTAAGGATAACAGTGATCGTTTGATATAAATCTACAGTACACGCCAGCTTACAACTTCAAATCAGCAATGGCTTTACCTATCGACCACGAAGCCGGCCTACAAGATGAAACCAACAACTTGGCACCCGGGGCCGAAAGGCCACTTAACGATGTCACCGAGGCTCGAATTGAAGTACCCGAAATTCGAGCCGAAGTACCATTGGATGTCAATTCACTAATAGCTTTGGAGGTAAATCAGCTTTCCGAACCGGAAAGGAGCATTCAGGGCGGTACTCAATCCGTAGCCCGAGACACCCATAACGCGGGGGAAATCGGGGCCAGCTTACGTATGCTCTTCGAGATGCTAAAAGCCTAACAAGTAGTGATAGCTCAGTTATAGAGCCAAACTCGCGTACAAAGCAGGTCGGATTCCAATCCACTTCGAGAAATCACCCCTAGAACGGAGGCCGCCATAATGAAATCAAACGAGCAAGAATTGGGGACCACTCCCGGAATTACTAAATTGCTCGAGGAACTCACAAAACGAGTCGAAGCCAACGACAAGAGAGTGGAAACATACAATGCTAGGGTCGATCAAATCCCGGGGGATCCACCAATGATAAAAGGGCTTGATTTAAAAAAATTCATACAAAAGCCTTTTCCCTCGAGTGCGGCACGAAAACCAATCCTCAAAAAATTTCGTATGCCCGAAATTTCCAAATATAACGGTACGACCGATCCTAACGAACATGTAACCTCTTACACATGTGCCTTCAAAGGTAACGATTTGGAGGACGATGAGATCGAATCCGTGCTGTTGAAAAAGTTCGGGGAGACCCTCTCGAAGGGAGCGATGATATGGTATCACAATTTACCACCAGAATTCATCGATTCTTTTTCCATGTTAGCAGATTCGTTCGTAAAGGCACATGCTGGTGCCATAAATGTTGCATCAAGGAAATCAGACCTCTTCAAAGTAAAGCAAAGGGGTAATGAAATGCTGAGGGAATTCGTATCCCGATTTCAAATGGAACGCATGGAAATGCCACCGGTCACAGACGATTGGGCCGTAAAAGCTTTCACCCAAGGGTTGAACGAGCTAAGTTCGACAGCATCACATCGGCTGAAACAAAATTTGATCGAGTATCCAGCAATAACTTGGGCAGATGTACACAACTGATACCAATCAAAAATTAGGGTCGAGGATGATCAGTTGGGAGCTCCGTATGGACCCGTGCATCAGAACAGGACAGCTACTAAAAAACAAAAGGAGATCGACAGAGAACAAAGGTCGAATAGAGACCGATATCAACCGTATGTCGCAAATCGGGTGAACAACAGTTCAGCACGCAATACAGTTCGGAACAATCAAAGGATTGATCGAGGGTAAAATTCTCGAGGACTTATGAGCAAGAGCGTCTTTGATAAATATGAGAATAGATTAATGAGGCCGATGCGCTTGCGAATTTGGGATCGTCGGTCGAGGTAGATAACTTGGGCTCGGGGAATGTTGTTCAACTTTCGAGATCAGTAATCGAAGAATGTCACACCGAGATAAATTGTACAAGCTTAACCTGGGTTTGGAAAACAAGTATATTGAATAATTAAAGAGTGGAAAGCTCCCATCGGACCCTAAAGATTCTAGGACCCTACGGATTAAAGCTGCTTGATTCACGTTGGCTTCTGACGGAATGCTGTACCGAAGGACATTCGATGGACCGTTGGCAGTATGGGTACGGGAGATACCGATTACATCCTACGGGAAGTGCACGAGGGCACTTGTGGGAATCACTCCGGTGCCGATACATTAGTTCGAAAAATAATCAAAGCAGGGTATTATTAAATCGATATGGGCAAAGATGCGAAGGAATTTGTTCGTAAATGTGACAAATGCCAAAGGTTTGCACCAATGATCCATCAACACGGAGAGCAACTTCACTCAGTCCTATCCCCATGGCCGTTCATGAAATGGGGAATGGATATCGTCGGCCCTCTGCCATCGACCCCAGGTAAAGCCAAATTCATTTTATTTATGAATGACTATTTTTCTAAATGGGTTGAAGTGCGGGCGTTCGAGAAAATAAGAGAGAAAGAAGTTATAGACTTTATTTGGGATCATATCATATGCNTCGACCGTTATGCCTACAGGCTACATTGCATCGAGTTCGAATCATTCATTCGACTGATAAGCCTACGGGCTACTTTTTATTTTGAGTTCGAGCAAGCACTCACTCGATCACTAAGCCTACGGTCTACTTCGACCGTTATGCCTATGGGCTACATTGTATCGAGTTCGAATCATTCACTCGACTGATAAGCCTACGGGCTACTTTTTATTTCGAGTTCGAGCNGGAAGATCACAAAATAAGAAGGATACTATTGATGCCATACCACCCCAGTGGGTATGAACAGGCCGAATCAACGAATAAAACTTTTATTCAAAACCTAACGAAGAGGTTGAACGACGCTAAAGGAAAATGGAGAGAAATCCTGCCCGAAGTCCTTTGGGCATATCGGACGATGTCAAAATCTAGTACGGGGGCGACCCCATTCTCCTTAGTATATGGGTCCGAANTATTCACTCGACCACTAAGCCTACGGGCTACTTCGACCATTATGCCTACGGGCTGCATTACATCGAGTTCGAATCATTCACTCGACGACTAACGCCTACGGGTTACTTTTATTTCGAATTCGAGCAAGAAATCACTTGACCATCATGCCCGCGGGCTACATTACTTCGAGTTCGAATCATTCACTCGACGATTAAAGCCTACGGGCTACTTTCATTTCGAGTTCAAGCAAAGAACTCACACGACTATTATGCCTACGAATTATATTTCTTCAAGTTCGAATCATTAACTCAGATAGTAAGCCCAAGGGCTACGTCACATCGAACAATCAATCATAGAGACTACGAAGTCCAAATTTGATTATATTGTTAAGATCCTTGTGAAAACATTTGTAAGGCACGCATAAAGTCTTCACAAATCGACCAAAGTTGTCTATATACAAAAATTTCTACATGATTGATTACAAACATAAAAAATTATGAACTAAGCTTCCTGATCATCCTCAAGGGCGTTTGCTTCTCTGTCAGGCTCTCCCCCATCCTCAAATCCTCTCTTGCTACCGTCATCATCATCATCAGAAGCCAAGGCTTCAGCTTCAGCTTCGAGCTCTTTAGCCTTTTTTATTTCTTCAATAAGGTCGAAACCTCGAGCATGTATCTCCTCGAGGGTCTCCCTCCGAGACCTACATTTAGCAAGTTCGTCAATCCAATGTGCTCGAGTGTCGGCAGTGTCCGCGGCCTGTCGTGCCTCTATCTAAGCAGTCTCGGCATCAGCCCGATACATGGCAATGGACTTATCCGTCAAGATTTTTGACGACTGAACCTCCGCCTTGGCTTCAGCAAGCTGGGATTCAAGATCCTAGATCCTATTATCTTGAGCCGAACCCTTTTGCTTAACGTTTCGAAGCTGAACATCGACCGATAATAAGTTGGTCAAAATGGTCTCTTTTTTCACAGCCAGGAGATCGATAGTCTCCTTCCACCGATTACATTCAGCTTTGATTTGATCGACTTCTTCCCGAAGTGACCCGATCTTTTCAACCTTTTGCTGCAACTGAGAAAACGAAGGGTTTACTTCCACAGTCGAGTCAAACCCATACTTTAACAGAACGAGGCACACCTGTTTATCAAGTTCAGCCTCTTCTTCATGAGCCTTAGCCAAATCCGCTTTGAGGTCCTTTATAGCTTCGTCCTTTTGGCTGCAAAGAAGCCACAGGGCGTCTCTCTCTCCCGAGACCTTCTAAAGCTCGACCTCACATTGGCTAAGGTCGACTCGAAACCTACTAATGGCCTGCACAGTAGGGAAAGAACACGAGTCAAATTCGGAAAAGAACAAAGAAACCAAGTATAGTAAAATCATTACCTGAGTAATGAAACGTTGGGCCTCTTCTAGTAGAAGAGAAGCGTCCCCAATATCGGAAGCATCATCGACTCCAGTAAAGCAATCCCGAAAGGGATCCCCTACACTAGAGCGTCCGCCCATATTGGTGGTCTTCAATTCTCGAGCTTCTTTTAACGCCTCCTCAGAAAAGGTAGGAAGAGAAGGCGAATAACCCACCGTCATAGTCCCAAGCGAATCACTCGGGGCGTTCCGATCAAGACTTGGGATCCCGGGGTCAACCCCGACCGGTACAGCCGCCATCAGCTCAGGAGCTTCTGTGACCTCGATAGCTCTCGCAGATTGGGTCACCAAAGCCGAGGCACCTCTTTCTTCCTCTTCTTCTTCTTCGTCTTCTTCTTCTTTTCCAGTCGTTAGACCGAGTCAATCGAAAGGGCAATTGCCTTCCTCCTCACCCTTTGAGTTTTGGGCTTGGGGCCCTATGACCGAGAGGCTGCTTTTCGCTTCTTGTCTTTCCCCGGTTTCGGGACTGGGGACTTGGTTCCTTCTTCACCACTCGAAGGCCACAAAGCGGCATCCTTGGTTACACGTGCGTGAAAGTAAATCGGTAACGAATGGAGCACAAAGAACACTTCGAAGGAAACGAGAAGTAAAACCTTACCATGGTTCTTGGCTTCCCATCTGCCTTTTGCCAAATCACGCCAAGTGCGTTTGGCATAAGAGAAAGTTGAGGCTAACTTCCGAACCCAATCCTCGAGGTCGGGCACCTCTTGTGGCATCCAAGGGGAAGTTGTATAGCGGGAAGAGACATCAAAAACAATTGGGAAAAGATACAAAAAGCAGCGTCTTATGAGAACCACTTACGGTCGAAATTCCATTCCTTGGGAAATGACATCTTCTCTTCCGGAATAAGGTCACGGGTCCTCACCAAATATAACATCCCATCCAACCCCGATCCTTGTCTTCGTAGATGCTCGACATCAAAGCCTTCGATGCCCGACGATGAAGTTTGATTAATCCTCGAAAGATTTGAGGCCGATACAATCGTATGAGGTGATTCAGGGAAAAATCCAGCCCCCCGGCTTTGATGGAGAAGAAGCGAAGTAGGATTACTATACGCTATAGAGAGGGATGAATTTGACCAAGGGTGACCTGATATCTCTTACAAAAATCAATGATCACCGGGTCAATCGGACCCAATGTGAAGGGATAAGTGTAAACACTTAAAAACCCCTCCACATGGGTGATGACGCTCTCTTCAGGGGATGGAATTTGCAACACAACCTCGGAACCCCAGTTGCAGTCTTTTCTAATGGACTTGAGATGACCCTCAATTATAGAGCACATATACATCGACACGTGCTCGCATTGACCCGGGACGGATGAAGGATTCTCAACCTTAAAATTGATCTTCAGAGTACACGGGCCGGGAACGTAGTCATAGGTGGATGGCTCCACCGGTGCCTTGTCGCCGGACGGCCGTGAAGAAGAAGCTTTCTCCTTCTGAGGTACAATTTTCGAAGTCTTGTCCATTGATATGAGAAGAAGAAAGACAAAGGAAAGTAAAAAATTGACGACACCAAAACTCTGGTAGCAACAAGATAGGAAGAAAAGATGAGAAAATTTGGGGGAGTGAATGCGTAAAAGTGGTAAATGATAGATGAAAGAGTTATTTATAGGCTTGTATCATGACAGTTCAATATCACAGGTGGCCGACCGCCATCTGACAAGCATTAAATACCTTAAAAAGCTAAATCAATGGGATAACTATCACATACGTCATAATCGATCCCTGTGAAAACGTCGGCTTATGACCCGATCGACCCACCAAAAATCACATCGATTCTCATCGCATCCTTCGTGAGAAACGAGGGGACTATTTTTATACGGTCAAAATTGATTTCGGCTTTCCTACGTTCGATCGAGTTCATGTGTTAAAAAGTCGAAGTGAGATTTTGGGAGTGAGCTCCGAAGTCAGTACTAATGAGCCTCGAGTCCGAAGGTCACTTGAGGAGTCGGCTCGATAACCTTATCAAACCCGTGATCAAATCGATCCGCAAGGAACTGCTTCGAGGTCGGAAATGCACGACGCCTATCCCGAAGGTCGAACCCGAGCCAAGACCGAAGGGCCCGATCCAGTAACGAGTTCGAGCCAGTATCGAGCTCACAGACAAGAGACGTTGCAGCCATACCAAGAGAGAGAATCTTGGCGGGAATCGAGGAAGAGACAAATCATCATGGGTCTTCTACTATATGCTTTATTTTATTATTTTTTGTAATGACCCTCTACTATAAAAGGGGGAATCCTTGTAAGCTATGGAGAAAAACAAACACACGGAATAGATTGGAACAAAAAGATCTTTTCTCCTATACAAAGATATCTCCTTGTGCTCGTTTTACTGGATCGTATTCATTCTTTCTGTTCATCATTGTCATTCTCATAATCAAAATAGTTGTGTCGTTATATTTATATTAAAAGGTATTACGTATCCTTAAAACTATATATAAATTTAACATTATCCGATTTTTTGGGTAAATAACTTGTTTAACCCGTAATCCTAACTACTTAACACTTGGCTAGCGTTTGGCCATAGATTCCCAAATCTATTCTGAAATGTTTTATTTGGGTGAAGTGTGATTTGAAGATGAAAATGTGTTTGGACAACTGTTTTGGGTGAAGTTTGGTTTGGAAAAACATGAAACATGACTTATACCCACAAGTTCTAAAAACTATCACAAATACCCAACAGTACCATTATCAATAACATTCATTATATTATCGCAAACCTTAGTCCTGAACATAAATAAATTTGATACAAAATTATCAATTTTATAATGAACTATATGATACACTATGAGATGACCGAGAAGACGAAGCAACATCATTACAAAATAATAAATGGTGGGATCTTTTATAAAATATAAAAGTTTGGGACAATTTTTAAAAAATATAATAGTGATATTTTGGCCCAAAACCAGCTCTGGTTTTGGGATTTGGGATTTGAGACTTCGGATTTGGTCAAAATGTAGGCAAAATTTATGGCCAAATATGTGTTTACCAAATAAAACCCAAGTTTATTTTGGTAAAATCTATGGCCAAACAGGTCCTTGGTGTATGTTCATTTGGACCAACTTTAGTGGTCGTGATTACCTTAACAAATTGTACTTGTGAATGAAATAGTATACCCAATGTACTAAACGAGGTACACACCAACTAAACAAAACACCACCAATAAATATCCGAAACAGGTATATAAAAACCGGTGTATTTATTGTAGTATGTATCTCTTCCCCTTGTAATATTTAACATAAAGAGTTAATATTTTAAATTAACATGATCTAACGAACAGATAAACTAACCAGAATACTTTTCGTATGATGCGTCTATTATTTGTAGTTGGACTTAAGTTAATTGTTGATAGCATGAAAAGATAGTGGCGTGGCCCAAGTGATGAATAAATAAAATTTCTAATATTAAATATTGTGTTTTGTGAATAAGTGAGGCACAATAACAATTGACATGTGATGGGTAGACACTCTTTATAAATAAAGGCAACCCCCCTTTCCCTAGCTATTAGAAAACCGTAGCGTATTTTGCCTCTTGAATACGTGGTAACGGTAAACATCCCACCAGTCAAGTTCTCTGGGCTGTGAGAGCGCACAACAAGATGATCGTGGAAGTTGGTCTCAGGCTTAATCGCTGTTTGCTGTCGCCGCTGAATCCATGGAGTTTAACGGTACGCTTCCTTAGACTCTAACTCAAGATTATAATTTTATGTCTGTAAGATTGTGTCTTCTGTAAATTAATAATCTAACAGTTGGTATCAGAGCCACCATAGATTTGAGATTAAGATTAAGATGTAATATTGAGTTTTAAAACGAAAAGAACTATCGTAAAATTTTAGACGACAACAGTTCGACACTATTTCTCGCCAAAACTGTTTCATCGGTATTTAGCGCATGTTTTTGATTGAATATCCTGGAAGTTGTGAAATATAATAATAAATTTTAGTAAAACCTTGATGTTTGATGTTGGCGGTGGCATCGGTAAAGGTTTTTCCGACGGCTACAGTTTTGTTAAGTTTTAAAGGGATGGACTTGATTACATTAGTTATGATATTAACGTCTGTGGCTCAAATCTATATGGTTATTTTCTTAGTCAAAATTTCTATGTTACAATGACTATGGCAAGCATAAATAATTAAAGTGACTACTCAGAATTGATTGAGTACCTTGGTTGCTACGTCACTATTGGATTTGTGTCCTCGTTATATTTATCAATATTTTTATTCATTAGTTGATCAAAAACCTTGTTGTATTTGATAAATATAAATTTGTTTTTGCCTATTAGCTTACTGCAAAAGTAGTACTTAAGTTATTGCTGGAAACTTTTATTGATAATTTTAGTCGGAGAATGGAATTAATAACTATATAGAAAGGTTTAAATTATATGGGTGCTATTTTATCACATGTATTAATGTGTATAACTAAGAAACTGTGATTAATAAATATTGTCACCAAAATGGTGTATTTATTTTGAGTCACTGAAAAGTTCTTAATATTATATACATGTGAAATCATTTAATACATGAATTGAGAGTTATGATTAATAGATAGTTTCTACCAAAGTGGTCTGTTTATTTGAGTCATTGAAATATTCTCAATACACCATGTCCAAATTATCCTTTACAAGTGTACATTAGTGTTGTAGGTTTACCTTTTGATACTAGTGACGCTAAATTAATTAATGAGAATAGATATTGTGTTTTTCACCTAAAGGAGGAACACAATATCTTGAATTCTCATGTGTATACATAAGGATAATTTGTTATAAGAGGAGGTTTTGTGTCTCTTACCTAAAGAAAGGACACAATGTATGCCTTGTACTCTTGGATAATAAGGGGAGGAGGTTTTGTATCTCTTGCCTAAAGGCGAGGATGCAATGAATACCTTAGACTCCTTGATTTTTAAAAGGGGAGATAGTTGCATCTTTCACCCAAAGGAGGGTGTAATAGATGTCTTTAACTCTTTTAATTTATATATTCCTGCCCATAATTTTATCTAATTTTTGTGTTTTTTGCTTATATAGCTGTTAACAACATGACTACTCAGTTGAATTCCGTTGAAACACTCAGTAGTAGCAACTACAAGAAGTGGAAACATGATGTTGAAATAGTGTTAGGTCTGATGGACCTGGACTTTGCATTGATTGAACAGAAACCTGCTGAACTCACAACTACTAGCACTGCTGATGAAAAGGCTAAGTATGAGAAATCGATGATGGCTAATAAATTGAGTCTTATGATCATAAAGAGATCCATTTCTGATCACATAAAAGGTGCAATTAAGGATAATGGAAATGCAAAAGATTTCTTGAGTGCCATTGGACAGAAATTCCTATAATCTGATAAAGTTGAGATAGGTAGCCTGATTGATTCCCTGTCTACCATAAAGTATGGTCTTGTAGGTAGTGTCCGTGACCATATTATGAAATTGGTTATCATTGCTACCAAACTGAATAATTTAAGTGTAACCATTACCGATAATTTTCTTGTTCACCAATCTCTAATGTTCTTTCCTGAGCAGTTTAACCAGCTTAAGACAACATATAATGCACAAAAAGATAAGTGGAGTGTTGATGAGCTTATTATTGTTTGTGTGGTAGAGGAAGGGAGGATCCAAAAAGAGAAAGTTGAGGGTATAGTGAACTTTGTTAGTTCGTCTAAATCAACTGATTATCCCTCTTATAAAAGAAAATGTGGACCCAAATTTTATAAAAAGAAACGTGGCCAGTCTCATCATCCAGATGGTAGTAGTAGTCATACTAATAAGCCTGATGTTAACCAAGGTCAGTCTCATAATCCTCTTGGTCCTCAAACTGTAATTAAGAAAGAAATCAAGTGATGGAATTGCAAACAAGTAGGTCATAAGAAAGTTGGTTGTCCTCTGAAAAAGAAACTAGGTAATCTTTTGGCTTTTGTCTGCTTTGAAACTAGTCTTGTTCATGTTCCTTTAAATTCCTGGTGGTTGGATAGTGGTACAACTGTTCATGTAACCAATGACCTGTAGGATCCAGTAAGAAGACGGAAGCCAAAAGAGGATGAAGCTAGTGTTGTTGTGGACAATGGACTCAAAGAAAAAGTAGAGTTCATAGGGGCATCTATTTTACCTTTTAAAAATAATTCCAGTATTCATTTAGAAAATACAGTTTTTGTATTGTCTATGAGACGAAAATTAGTTTCAATTTTACTTTTAGACAAAGATGGTTATTCATTTCAACAAAATAATGGTATTATTAAAATTTTCTATTATTCACATGTTGTTGCTGACGCCTCTTTAAGTGATGGTCTATATCGCTTGAATGTGCTGAATAAAGTTTTTTCTGCAATGCATGTTGAAAATATTGCCCACAAAAGGTCTGCTATGAGTAAAGCGTCTTACCTGTTATGGCATAGGCGTCTTGGTCATATTTCTAAGGAAATAATTGAACGATTGGTAAAGGAAAATATTTTACATGTTCTTGATCCAAAAGATTTTGAAAATTGTGTGGATTATGTTTAGGGTAAAATGACTAAGGTTAAGAGAAAGGGTTCCACTAGGAGCTCTGAACTCTTAGAAATTATTCATACTGATATTAGTGGACCTTATGTACCTACTTTGACCAATCATAAGTATTTTATTACTTTTATTGAAGACTTTTCAAGATACTGTTATATATATCTTTTAAAAGAAAAATCTGAAACACTTGATAAGTTTAAAATTTATAAGACTGAAGCGGAAAAATAGCTTAAGAAGTCTATTAAAATAGTGAGGTCTGACCGTGGTGGTGAGTACTATGAAAAATATGATGAGTCTGGTCAAAGTATGGGGCCTTTTGCTTTATTTTTGCAAGAATGAGAGATAATAGCACAATATACCATGTCGGGTACTCCTGAGCAGAATGGTGTGACTGAAAGACGAAATCGTACTCTCATGAAAATGGTGAGAAGTATGATGTCAAGGACTAGCCTACCTGAGTCTCTTTGGGGTGAAGCCTTAAAAACAACTAACTATATCCTGAATAGAGTTCCTACAAAATCTGTCTTAAAAACTCCCTTTGAACTATGGACACCCCGAAAACTTAGCTTGAATCATTTTCATATTTGGGGATGTCCAGCTGAAGTTCTTATTTATTCACCCACAGAAAAGAAAACTGATCCTAAAACTACCAGTTGTTTCTCTATAGGCTATCCTGATCACTCTAAAGGTTTTAGGTTTTTCTATCCTGGGTGTGGCACTAGAATCGTTGAGTCTATTAATGCAAAGTTTCTTGAGCATGATGTTTATGATTGTGATTGTTCATGTGGTAAGAAAATTGTATTGAAAGAGAATGAAGTCATTGTCCCTGTACCTGTTGTACATGAAAAGGTGGTAAACCAACCTATTCATGTGGGGGGGGGGGGGAGTGTAATGACCCGACCGGTCGTTTTGAGAGTTATAGCCCTGTTTTCCCCATTTCTACCTCTTTTTGTATTATTCAGCTATATTATGTTATATCGGGTTAGTTGGTTCGGGTCTGGAAGGAACTCAGAGCGAAATAAGACACTTAGTCTCATAATTCAAAATTTTAAGTTAGAAAAATGGACTGGATATGGACTTACGTGTAAACGACCTTAGATTTGAATTTTGATGATTTCAATAGCTCCGTATGGTGATTTTGGGCTTAGGAGCGTGTCCGGAATAGTATTTAGAAGTTCGTAGAGGAATTGGGCTTGAAATGCCGAAAGTTTTATTTTTGAGAAGTTTGACCGAGGGGTTAACTTTTTGATATCGGAGTCAGAATCCGATTCTGAAAATTGGAATACCTCTGTCATGTCATTTA
>AWOL01S0019706.1:3306-16801 GCA_000715115.1 Nicotiana otophora
CTCCCCCCACTTCTCTTCTTCCCTCCCTAACCTCAAGAACCCAAACCCTTCCTTTCCCCTATATTTTCCTTTTAACACAAGACTCTTCTCCTTCCTTCTCTTCTCCACTCAACCAATCTCTAAGCTCCGTTCTTCTCAAGATCTCCAAGTAAGTACATAATTTTATTCCTCTTTCTTAGTATTTTTTTAATTTTATTTTCCTTTTCTGTATAGGGTAGTAAAATTATAGGTACTTTTGTTTGGGATTTGGATTGTGGTTTATATATGGTATATGAAGGTTATTTGAATTGATTGAATTGGAGGAAGCCATTGTTGGGTTTGATTGGGTCTTTGGGTGACTTGGGGGTACATATACATACTACCTGTTTGTTGATTTGCCTTAATGAGTGTTGAAGATAAATTGTGACCAATTGTGCGAGTGAAGTCTGAGTAACCGCCATTGGGACACATATTCCTCTATCCACTGATAGTAGTATTTATTGTGTAGGTAAATGAAACCCTCAAGGAAGAGACGCACTACCAGGGCCTCATCAAGTCGTCATGGAGGCTCATCTCGGAGACGGACACAATCCAGTGCAGCTCAGTTTGATCGTACCAGGTTTGTCTCTAGAGCTGCCCAAGACCGTTTCAGTTGGAAGGCCACTAAAAAACCTGTACCGGAAAGGGGTATTGACAGGGCGTCCCTCTAGGATGAATGCCCTAATATGTATCGGGAGTTGATCAGGCGCAGATTGGACAGCTTTTTCTAAGAGCCGGAGGAGGGTAACTTGATGCTTGTTCGGGAGTTCTATGCCAACTGCCCCGAACATGAGGATAGAATATGCACTGTGCGACACACGAGGGTGGATGCCTCGTTAGAACCATCAGGAGAGTGTATTGATTGCCTGAATTCAATGGGGAGGAAGATTTCTATGATACTTATAGGAGAGAACCCATCGCATGGAACAGGTTTTTCAGAACTATCTGTGCACCAGACAAAGAGGTAGTGTGGGTTGTGCCGGGATCAAAGCTACACTCTTCCTCACGCACTTTTGAAGGAAAATACTGGTTGTACATCATCAACAGTCGCTTACTGCCGTCCCACAACACCACAGAGGTAAATGGTCCGAGAGCAGCCTTGATATGGTGCTTCGTGAATAGCCACGACTTTGATGTGGCCAAGATTCTTCAGTCTGAGATGTTCGCCCGTTCAACACAGAAGAGGTATAGGTTCTTTTTCCCCTCTCTGATCACTAGATTGTGCCGGGCAGCAAGGGTGCCTGAGAACCCAAATGCAGATGGCATGGTAAAGAAAGAAGCAAAGTTTCGGGCAGATAAAGTGACCATCAGGAAAGACCCGGTGGCACCAGGAGCAGCTCATAGTGACGATTCTAATATGTCGGAAGAGGGCGATGAAGGGTAGGAGGAGGTTGAACCTGCCTCACCCCCACAAGAACAAGATGTAGTGGCTGAAGGACCATCCCAGGTCAGACGGAGCACGCGAATGACAACCTTAGAACAAGACATGGCAGGACTGCGCACTTCCGTCACAGAATTGGGGACCAGAGTTAATGCTTTGGCAACCCAAAATACGAAGTCAGAAAAGAAAATCATGGGTTGGCTGCGTGCGCTGGGGAGAGCATGTCATCTCGACCCTGGCACTGTCTCCGATCAAGACTGATCCACCAGGGAAGTTCCTTTACCTCACATTAGTTTACTTTGTATGACATGGGGACATGCCATCTTTTTAAGCTGTCTCTTATACACATCTAGATGNCTTCGTGAATAGCCACGACTTTGATGTGGCCAAGATTCTTCAGTCTGAGATGTTCGCCCGTTCAACACAGAAGAGGTATAGGTTCTTTTTCCCCTCTCTGATCACTAGATTGTGCCGGGCAGCAAGGGTGCCTGAGAACCCAAATGCAGATGGCATGGTAAAGAAAGAAGCAAAGTTTCGGGCAGATAAAGTGACCATCAGGAAAGACCCGGTGGCACCAGGAGCAGCTCATAGTGACGATTCTAATATGTCGGAAGAGGGCGATGAAGGGTAGGAGGAGGTTGAACCTGCCTCACCCCCACAAGAACAAGATGTAGTGGCTGAAGGACCATCCCAGGTCAGACGGAGCACGCGAATGACAACCTTAGAACAAGACATGGCAGGACTGCGCACTTCCGTCACAGAATTGGGGACCAGAGTTAATGCTTTGGCAACCCAAAATACGAAGTCAGAAAAGAAAATCATGGGTTGGCTGCGTGCGCTGGGGAGAGCATGTCATCTCGACCCTGGCACTGTCTCCGATCAAGACTGATCCACCAGGGAAGTTCCTTTACCTCACATTAGTTTACTTTGTATGACATGGGGACATGCCATCTTTTTAAGTGTGGGGTGAGGGATACTTTGTTGTATGTAGATAGTTTCGTAGTTTATTTGTATAAATCAATTTCGACTTGTCCCAACGATAGATATCATTCGACAGGTTTCTTGAGGGACAAAGTCGAAAGACAAAAAAGATTTTCTTTTTTAGTAGTGTATCAATTCCCCCTTGGTTTTTCTTCAAACCACGGTTCTTTTCCAAGGGTTTTGTTTGAACCGAGTATAGTTAGATTTTTATTTTCTTTAGTTAGGAACTTATAGGCTATGGGCAGAATTAAAATAGGAAGCCCTTTTTGATTTCGTAATGCCTTGAATATAGCGGGTACTTTAGTGTGACGCTTAGGCTCATTTGTTGACTCTTGTAAGAAGGCCTTAAAATGTATGTTCTTAATTTGGCTAAAATACCCTGATCTGAGTGTTTGATGATCTAATCTGGAATGAGTCATGTGCCATGTGTGTGGGAGGCTTGTTATATTCTGTGCACGACATTTAACGCCTAGAACTTGCCATGTATGTCTGCAAAGCGAAATGGTAGTCTTGTTTAGTCTGGGAAGTGATATAGGTATTTCTTTATTGAACCATATATATACATACTCCACCCACCTATTTTCTATGTACCATAGTTAACCCCGTTGAGCCTGTAATCCTGTTTCCTTGGCAACCACATTACAAGCCTTATCCCTTGTTTGAATTGACCATCTTTTTAAATTTTTTACCTCTCGTAAGCACTGGAAATGCTATGAATTTACAAAGGATAAAGTGTGGGGTAGTTGATGGAGCTTTTGAGTGGAACTAGGAAATAAGGAGAAAGGTAAATCTTGTTGGAAAAGGCCACTTGGAAAAAAAAAGAAAAAAAAGGAAAAAAAGAGAAGAACATTGTTAATAGTGTATCATGTTGATTGGTAATAAATTTTTGGTGGCTTTTAAGGTAATTGTGCTCAAAGAAGAAGTGTGGGGTGGTATATGTGGTGTTAAAAAATAAAAATATTGGTTTAACTTAGGTGTGGACTTGATTGTAAAATAAATGTATTAAAGTGCTTAGGGAGGTATAGTCACTATTATATATCCAAATATATCCTACCCAACCTACAGCCTACATTACATCCAAATAAAGTCCTACTTGATCCTAGACTGAGTGAGCTCAATTAGTAGAGTCGTACACTACGGGCAAGCCTATAGTGCATTTTCTGTGGCACAAGAATGTCATTTCTGAGGGTGAGTGAATTCTGTTCCTTTTAAAGTTTCTCAGTGTGTGTGAATTTTACTGATTGTGAAATGAGTCTCTTTTGTTGTGAGCAGGCACTTGATTCATGAAGGAGAGGTAAGTCTGGACTTTTAATATAGAGTAAGTAAGCTAGTTAGGAACATTGCGTGGCTAGAGGGAGTCAACTCTTGAGGTGTAGATGTTGCACTAATGTACTCAATTTATGTGAAATATTCTTGGTGTAATGAGTAGGGAAGTCGCTCAGTGAAGCCTCTTAGAGTGTGGTTTGATTGCTCGGGGACGAGCAATAGTTTAAGTGTGGGGTGTTGATAGTAGGCTATATTCATGCAATTTAGACACTACATACACTCTAATTTAGCAGCACTTTATTGATATTTGAATGCTAAAAGATAACAAAATGCTCTAATTAAGAATTTGATGCTTTGCAGGAGCTACTCCGAGCTAGGAGGGAGCTAACGAGTGTTTTGGAGTCAACATGGAATGTGAAAGGGCAATCGAAGGTTAGCCCGGTCGAAAAGGAGCGAGAAAAGCAAGCGAAACCCCCTCCAGGTGCGCGGCCACTGAGTGGGCCGCGAACTGGTCTGCGAACTCAAGGCAGTGAGGCAGTCCAAATCCGCGGCCGGATCCGCGGTCGAATCCGCAGCCGCGGACGGGCGGACGAAAGCCAAACATGCAGGGTTAATTATGTAATTTCTAGGTGACTAACCTAAACCTATATAAAACCTAAACTCGCCCAGAAGTGAAAGATGGCTGTTTTTAGAAGATTTTAGAGGCAAGAACGAGGGGGAGAAGACGGATAAATTCCTAAAAGTTTTCATCTTCTTTTTGATACTTCTATTTGTTGATTATGAATTATTTTAGTGATTTATTTTCCATTAGCATGAGTAGCTAAATCTGTTATCTAGAGTTGATGGAACCAATTGTTGGATGAAGTCTTGACTCTATTTTGTTATAATTGAGTCATGTTTATTCTATGAATGTTCAATTACGTATTGTATTGTGGTTAATTGAAAGAGACTCGATTAATCGTGCCTATTTACCTTGTGTTTCTTGAGAAAGAACATTTGGTTAGATTGTTGTTGAACAATACCACTTTGGGGGAAGCTAAGAGATTAATTACTTGAATTTAAAAGTGGGGTTAGAAATAACGAAGCTTTGGTGGGATGATTCTGAGTTGCATAAATTGTTAACTAGAGTAGTTCGAGAGGATGCTTCTAGTAAATTATCGTAATTGATCGAAAGGTAATTACGGCAGCCCGGAACTCATAATCCTCATAGAGTATTACGGAGAGATTATAGCTAAAGAGTTGAGAATTAATCCGGCAATTGAGAAAATCAATAGCCCTAGATCTTTTTACCCTTGAATTCAATTTTAGTCTTGATTATTGCTAATTTTATTGTTATTTTTCCTTGACTAAATAAATTTCACTGATTATTCATAAAACTATTGCATCTGGAAGTTGTCTGAGCCTATCATTAGCATTATTTAAGGTTATAGTAAATAGGTTAGTTCCCTGTGGGATTCGACTCCGGACTTGAACCGGGTTATATTTGCAACGACCGCTTAGTCCTTCTTACAAGGCATAGTTGGGCGTGATCACAAATTTACTGTTTTTTAGTAGTGATTTTTCCCATGATCCTTCTTATAAATAGATCTTTACACTATTTGAAGAATCACAAATTAAGAACTAATACTTTAATTTAGCAATGGAAACCATTATCCTCTCTGAGCAAAAGGTAAAGCAATTCACACCAACATCTCCACACTTAAGAAACCACAAACTATGCTTTTTGATCAACTTGCACTTGGAACATGCATTACACCTTTCTTCTTCTACAAAAATAACAACTCAATTGTATAAATAAATGGGGATGATCATCTCAAGAATTCTCTCTCAGAAACCCTAACCCTATTTTATCCACTGGCTAGAGAACTCAGTAAAGAAGATTCAACTTTGTGGAATGTAACGATAATGGAGTTCTTTGCGTGGAAGCTCACTTAAAGAACATTCCTTTGGATGAGTTTCTTCAAAACCCTAATGTTTCACAACTCATTAACTTCCTTCCACAAAATGCTAGCATGAGTAGCATGATTAACTTCTTTCCAAAACCGACCGATGTTGGTCGGTAATTAGCAAAAATCGAAGGAGAACCAATCGATTCGTGGCGGTCGGTAATCGTAAGGTCGGTAGAGCTAACCGACCGACTTTGGTCGGTATTTTCCGACCGATTTCGGTCGGTCAATTAAATTCAAAAATAAAAACCGAAAAAACCGACTGAAGTCGGTCGTTATTTTAATTATGTAATTAAAAAATACATCATCTGAGAATCGAACCAAGGTTTGTACTGTGGCAGGATACTATTCTACCAATAGACCACTGGTGTATTTTATTTTAAGACTGTCTTTTATTTCATTTATACTCTTTAATTGCATTTTTGCGCAAAACTAACCCTCGGTTTTATTAAAAACTAAAATTACCGACCAAATTCGGTCGATTTTTTAATCTGACCGGCCGAATTAACCGACCGATTTCGGTCGGTTTGTTTAATATTAATTTTAATTTATTATAAATGCAAAACCGACCAAAGTTGGTCGGTTTCGTTAAAAAAATAATAATAATAATATTTTGAAAAACCGGCCGACTACGGTCGGTTTTTCGGCCATTTTTTTTTACTGATCGATTCGATCGATCGATCGCGGTCGGTTTTTATCGAACTTCTAGTAGTGATTGTGGTGGGATAGCAATTGGTGGAGTCTTGCTTCATAAACTCTTAGATGAAGTTGGAATGAGTCATTTTTTCTAACACTTGGGCTAAATTTGCACGAGGCAATACTAGAGTTGAAAACATATCTGTTGATTTCACATCATCATCGCTACTGTTCCCAGCTGAAAATCATTTTCCTGAAGAGGTGGTTGAAGCCAAAAAAAAACTTTATTTTTCGACGAGGGAAATTCCCTAGTTAGAAGATTCGCGTTTGATGCCAAAGCAATTGAAGCCATTAAAATGAAAGTAGCAAGTCCAAATGTTCCTAATCCAACTCGTGTCGAGGCATTAACAACTTTCATTTGGAATATAATGTCACGATCCAATTTAGGATTATAATCAACTCTTAGGAGCAAGTGCCTAAGTAAGCCTTATCAATATTTTATAGAAAATCGGACAGAGTTTGTCATGTTTTTAAGAAAATCCAAAATTTTACCTATCTCAAAATCTGCAACAGAAATAACCAATATCAACCCAACAAAACGCAATCATCCTCAATCCACCATTTTCAACATTATAATACTAAAATCATATCCAAAGTACGGGAAGAAAGCCTTTAATAATATGAGAATACTCATGGGACTAATAAAAATGACTACCGGAGCGACTCTAAGAGTTTTCATAAGAAAAGTACGATAGAAAGAAAATAACTTCTTGCACACGCGAAGAAATGCGGGGCTCACCGGAATATGTCAACTCGTGTGTTATAGTTATTGAAATCCTCACCGACGTCACGTGCGGTTTCTGAAGAAAAAAGTAGTAGGGAGTGAGTCGCTAGCTCAGTGAATAATAACACTTAATCACAATTGTGTTTAATGAGCACAAGTTAGAAAATATGCTTATATAATAATCATAAAATATCATGAAATAAATGCATTTGTCAGAATTGGTAACAATCAATCTTGTCTCTTTTCATGTAAGTAGGAATCAATTAACAATTCGGTAATTAAGCCCTGTAAACATTTTCATATCAAATATTGTTTTGGAGGTTTTCAAGAAAAGATCATGTAATATGTATCACTGTGTGGCCCTCTTCGTAAAAGGAGTCAAATATAATTGTAGGTCTCTACTCGAGGGAAAGCTGTAACTGTATGTTAGTTCTACCTTCCCACTAGCGAGGGCTATAACTTTAATCGGTAATCAGTAAATACAAGGTGCACCAGGTCTAACGAACCCACCGTTAGCTACGGGATCCTTCAAGGTCTCCTTTCTTTTATACTTTTCTTTGTAAACAGTAAATATTCACGTGAAAGCATTTTCAAAATAATACATGACATTCCAGTTCTTATCAAATCATGTAATCTAATTTTGGTAACGGTAATCATATCTCAAGTAACAGTAAATCATTTCTAGTAACAGTGAGAACATTTTAAATAACCGTAAACATTTCAAGTAAACTATTCAGTACCATATCAAGTAAAAGACTTGTCCCACATGCAATTTCAAATATTATATAACACATTTTATTTTCAAAATCATATATAAAACCATGCAGGTTATGAAAATACAAATTGCGGAAGGGTTATTACTCACTGTACTCGTGCCGAAATACCAAATGCTTTACCTCGAGCAATTCGTACAACTTCCTCCAATAAATCTATAATCACATAATATTGATCTCGTGTCAATTGCCTCGTTTAGGCTAATTCATAACTAATTTAGAATACTCAATCCTCTGAGTTATATATTCTACCATCAATTTATCGAATTAGATTTACCCATGCCATGAGTACTTCAACTAGTCTATAATCTATCAATTCCAACTTATTTGTCTAATTTATTCTTTTAATTGTTTTTCCACAGCAGATTATGCCAAATTTTTGAAAAACTCCAAAATTCAATTTCAAGTAAAAATTAAAAATTTTATGGCCAAACACTGATTTCGAAAAAAAGTTAAAATTTTTCGAAAAAAGTAAAAAAAAAAATTATGTCCAAACGGGCTCTTATACTCTTGTGTATTTGGGGTTTTCTTTTCTTTCTTTTTTCCTAATCTCTTGCCCCTTAATTTCTCGCCAGATTTAGCCCATTGACTTCTATCCTCCTTTTTTCCTTTCTTTTTTTCTAATTACTTAAATACCAATTATTAAATATGGGGTATTACATGGAAACACGTGATGTTAGCAACAAGAGCAGTAAAGGGTAGTTCATTAAGACCATGTATGGTGACACATTCTGTGAACTAAAGGCCAAGGCTTGACCCAAAATTGACTAATGTTTTTGGGAATTTAATCTTGTTTGCCACTGCCACTAGTGAATGTTCAAAAATGAGTGAAATATTAGAGTTGTCTCACTTGGGTGGAATAGTGAGACAAATGATTGAGAATGTCAATAGTGAAAACTTGAAGCTCTTGGAAGGAGATGGTGCAGCACTTACTTATATTGTTGAAATGGCATCAAATATTGGAAATTTGTTCCCAAATGTGGATACTTATAAGTTCTCAAGCTGATGTGATTTTGGACTTAATGATGTTGATTTTGGATGGGAAAAGCCTATTTTGGTTGCTCCCTTTATTGACTGTGTTGCTTCACTGAATAAGCAACAAGTTGTTCTTGTGGAGAATGGATTGAGTGTTGGAATTGAGGCATGGATTCTTAGAAACAAAGAAGAAATGTTTGAGTTGGAAAATGATGAGGATTTTCTAGCATATGCATCTCCTAATCCTAGCATCTATGCCCCTTGATCTTTGTTCCTGTTTAAAAATTTCTGGTACAGAGCACTTCTTCTGTAACCTTATGCGACGCGAATTCAAATTAATTGGTCCAGTGGGTATCGGATACCGAAATATTATACAAAAATAGGATTTGTTCATGTTCGTTCATTCTGTATTTTTGATGTATTACTCAGTATATATGTACCATGTCTTTGAATCTGATTCTTGTAAACAAAGTAATTGAGTTTCCAATAATTTGAGCCTGGTGGATCATTTTAAAGATATATTTCTATTTTTAGCCTAGTTGGTTAAGAAATGTTATATTTATTATTTTTCCACGTAATAAATGACATTTGGACAAATACTATTCTGCAAATGATATTGAAAATTTTTCAAAAAAAGGATTAAATTTTCTGAAGAACAATTATTTTAGTTAGGATAATTGTCAGTTTAAAAAGTTTTGTTCAGTTTTCAAAATTCTTTTTCAGAAAGTACCTCGAATATTATGCCCATACACCTTCAATCACAGCCAACAGTAATTTGGCTTGGACATATCTTGAGAAAGGATTAATGATGCAAAACGAACATATGAATTAACAGAGTTCCCTCCACCAGAAATGTTTTTTCCCGCGAAAAAAGAGAACCAAATTTGGATTAAATCGGAAAATGATACACAAGAAACAGGTAAATAAAATTCTTCAGATATAGGAACAACACAGCTAATGTTCTGAAGCCAGAAACATTAGTATTACTCAGAGTTCAGCTATTCAGCAGAACAGCAGTTTTCACTTCTTTAAGAAAAACTTAAGGAGCATGTAATAACATGTGTTCCAATCCAGCACAAGACAAGATTCATTACATTTTACATACACTAGATGATGAACAGTTGCATCGCTTTCTTTTAGGTCAGACAGTTTTTCAAATACGTCAAGAACTAACAACGCACCCACCATAACTGAAATGTGATCTCAATCTCTCCATCTGTGGCCACAGTTTGGGTTGCAGCAAACAAAGAAGAGTGTCATACCTTCTTCTCCCCTTGCAGTTGCCTGCACATATATATTAATTGTTTCAGACGACTGTATAACAATATCCGCCAAATAGATATTGCATAACAAGCAAGCAAATACAGGTCATTGCATAAAATATCAAAGCTACGTATCAAGATAAGTGCCTTCATCATTTGTCTTCCAAATAAATAAGTCAAACGAGAGCTCCTAACATACCACAACCCAATGAGGTATGAGAGGAAATAACACAGTAGAAGGATCATGTTATCGAGAGAAGCTAAAAGTTTCTCAGATTGTTCCTTCTAAATCATTCAGGTAGAACTGTAAATTCCAAGAAAAGGAGTACCGATATCCTAACCCAATGAGGTTATGAACTTCTACCAAAACACTTTAGAAGGAAGGATTTACTGGACTACAAAAGTTGTAGGACGGTTTTGCTAGGGAACAGAGTAAATTTCCTAGTAGACGAGGACAATGAAATTTCTTGAAGCACATATACAGATCGACCAAGCTCCTCCAATTGCAGGTCAACTCATCTGAGGCAACAAGTTGCTTTTCTACCACAATCGCGTCATTTTCTTTTAAATATTCTAAAAGTGGACATCTCAAACAAGACACAACAGAATATAACTCATGATTTCAATTGCCGATGTCAGGTAAAAAGAATCCGCATAAGATAAAAAAGCAGATATGAACTTTAAATTGACCGGCCACCGGAACCAGAATTCTGGCATATTTGTAAACATGAGGGCAGTCATATGTGCAAGTATTTGTGGCTTAAATACTAAAGAAAGGCAAAGACAAATGAAAATGACCTGGAAAAAAACTGCTTCTCCATGACCACATTGAGAGCATCGAACAGATTTTGTACGAGGCAAAGTTGGATCTGCTGCTACATCCTGCAAAACTTGAGTGCGCTCTGCAGCAGAATGATGTATCTCATTTCTATACACACAATTGTTTTCAGCAGGCTCCTAAAAAGGCATTAAATGAGTATTGAGATGGAATTCAAAGTTGACCTCGTATAGTGATAAAAACAGTATCTTAAGAAAGTAGTCATAGAGTGCCAAAAACTAGCCTAAGTTTCTAGCTCTTAGCAATTTAACTTCACAGATAGTATAAGAGGCGGCATTAAACGTAAAGAAAAGTAAATAAGGTACGCAAAGTAAAAGGAGCATTAGACAAGTCAATTAATTCCATCTTGAACTATAAATGTATTTGTCAAAACTCAAGTGATTTAGAACTTTTAAAGTCTATAAGCCCTCATTCTTGGACACAGGAATTCAAGTTCTTTTTTCCTTTTTTCCGAAAGGTACTCCAGCACAGTAAATAATGTGAAGGAGCAGAAGTACTATCAGATAAGTTCCAACTAAACGACTAATTATTAATATTGGATAGAGATACTAGAACAAAAGACAGCTGGAGTGAAAGGTAATCTTTGTTTAGCTTAAAGAATGAATGGAATTCCACAGGCGAAATTAAGAGATTGAATAATCACAAAGTGTTTCCTTTATCAGTTAACACTTATTATGACTCAAAGCAGCTAAAAGGATCTCGTAAAAGATAACTAGACTGCTATATAGAGCAGCCATTATGCATCAATAGGAGAGAACAAAGAGCATCCCATCAGAAAAAAACGCTTATGCTGATAAAAGCATGGTAAATTAAGAAGCACAAAAGGGGGAAAAATACATACTGCATATATTGAGTATCTCCATATATATTGCCACCTTTTGAAGGAACAAGATATTCAGGCTAGTAATATTTAGATTTATAACAATAATCGTGGTAAACTCATTTTGATGGGACGCT
Source organism: Nicotiana otophora (assembly GCA_000715115.1). Taxonomy (NCBI): domain Eukaryota; kingdom Viridiplantae; phylum Streptophyta; class Magnoliopsida; order Solanales; family Solanaceae; genus Nicotiana; species Nicotiana otophora. The sequence continues at coordinate 15,124 of AWOL01S0019706.1, forward strand.
GCAAGCTATTCAAGTCCAATCTAGAGCTAAGAGTCAAGATTCCCACTTGAATCCATCCTCAGCTTTATGGGACCTGAATGATCTAATCTGCATGCCTTCTAGCCACACTCTCTCTATCTCTCTCTCACACACACACAGAGATACCCATTTTATGTATTAAAATCTAGAGATAGATATAGGATTAAACCATGTCACATGGATCTTCATTTTCCTTTTCTTATTATTTTTTTATTTTACTGATAAGGAGAAAGCTTTTCCCAAACATGGATCTTCATTTTCCTTCATGTACCCATCTCGAACAGGTGTAACATGTCTATGGGTGCTTATGCAGGTTCTTCGAATTACACGAAAATGGTCCGTACCAGATACTCGTACACAACCCTATCAAATGGATAAACTAGTCTATGTAACATAAGTATTATGTAAATTGGGTCAAAATATACAACTCAGATGATGGATAGCTTAGACGTGATAAAGAAGATATCATATTCAGCATACCCATCAAACAAGGGATCTGAGAAAAGGATATAAAAAAGAAAAAAAGAAGTTAAGAGCGCATAGAAAACTGAAGCTTGGCTTTGGAAATTAGAAGATAGTTATGAGTTGATTCCTTTTTCCACTATGCTCATAATGCCAGTTGAGCTCTTATTGCTGAGGATTATAGTGACATGCTATAGCTAAGCCAACCCAGACTTGTTGAATAAGGCACAAGGCCCTAAAATATTGTTTACAAAGATGATACCGACAAAATGGTTCAACCATAAAATCTAGGAAACCCAAGTGTGAAAATCAAGGACTTTTCACACTTTGACACCTGAGGTTCCTTAACGAGTAGATAATTCCGCAGGAGTATATTTTTTATAGTAAAATGCATACGAGATGTGAAACAATGCAACTAAAATTTTATACATCTCGGGAAGCCTTCAGGGAACATTTAAATAAAATAAACAACAAAACTCATAGCCTAGTGGTTGAGGCATTGAGAGTAACAACTTGCACATCTCAGATTCAAATGCCATCCATAACACACACTTGGTGGACAAAGGTTACCTTGGCAACTGTGTTCGTGTGTGGACAGGCTGCCCAGTGGAATAGAGCACGTAACTTGTCCCGGACACCACTAATATACCAATAAATTTTTTAAAAAAACAACAACAACAACAACAACCCAGTAGAATCCCATTAATGGGGTCTGGGGAGGGTAGTGTGTACGCAGACCTTACCCCTACCCCGAAGGAGTAGAGAGGCTGTTTCCGAAAGACCCTCGGCTCAAAAATATTAGTATCACAAAAGGACAAAAAAGGAGACAATATTAGTATCACAACAACACTCATAGGATAAATAGCAACACCATGAAATCCAGAAGAAAGATGCAAAGCAAAGGGAGACAATATTAGTAAATATTAGTATCGCCACAACAATCATAAGAAAAATAGGAACACCGTGAAATCTAGAGGAAAGATGCAAAGCAAAAGCGATAGCTAGTAAATAGGACATACACTAAAAAGCGAAATAGTAAGCCACAACATTGCCACTAGCTATCTTAGACAAAACCCCTAAATGGCTAGTCCCACAATGGTACGAAGTAAGGCACGACTCAACTACCTCCTAACCTACAACCCTAATACTCGACCTCCACATCTTCCTATCAAGTGTCATGTCCTCAGAAATCTGGAGC
>AWOL01S0019706.1:18305-44126 GCA_000715115.1 Nicotiana otophora
GGCCAACACTCAACCCCATACATCATGGCCGGTCTAACTACCGCTTTATAAAACTTACCTTTGATTATCGGTGGCACTCTCTTGTCACACAAGACTCCAGATGCTAACCTCCACTTCATCCATCCTACCCCAATACGGTGTGTGACATCTTCGTCGATCTCCCCTCCCCCCGGAGAACCGAACCAAGGTACTTGAAGCTGCCTCTCCTCGGGATGACTTGCGAATCAAGGTGGGTTTCTCTGATGGTAAGCACCCTCCACTTCCAACCAAGAGGTTGTGAGTTCGAGTCACCCCAAGAGCAAGGTGGGGAGTTCTTGGAGGGAAGGATGCCGAGGGTCATTTGGAAACAGCCTCTCTACCCCAGGGTAGGGGTAAGGTCTGCGTACACACTACCCTCCCCANTCCGAACCATCTAAGCCTCGCTTCCCGCATCTTGTCATCAATGGGAGCCACATGCACCTTCTCCCGAATATCATCATTCCTAATCTTATCTATCCTAGTGTGCCCGCACATCCACCGCAACATCCTCATTTCTGCTACTTTCATCTTCTGGATATGTGAGTTCTTAACGGGCCAACACTCAACCCCATACATCATGGCCGGTCTAATTACCGCTTTATAAAACTTACCTTTGATTATCGGTGGCACTCTCTTGTCACACAAGACTCCAGATGCTAACCTCCACTTCATCCATCCTACCCCAATACGGTGTGTGACATCTTCGTCGATCTCCCCTCCCCCCGGAGAACCGAACCAAGGTACTTGAAGCTGCCTCTCCTCGGGATGACTTGCGAATCAAGGTGGGTTTCTCTGATGGTAAGCACCCTCCACTTCCAACCAAGAGGTTGTGAGTTCGAGTCACCCCAAAAGCAAGGTGGGGAGTTCTTGGAGGGAAGGATGCCGAGGGTCATTTGGAAACAGCCTCTCTACCCCAGGGTAGGGGTAAAGTCTGCGTACACACTACCCTCCCCAGACCTCACTAGTGAGATTATATTGAGTTGTTGTTGTTGTAAAATTTTTTTAAAAAAATTGACCTAAATACTCCCTCGGTTTTAGTTTATATGACCCTGTTTGACTAGGTACTAAATATAAGAAAGAAAGAATGACTTTGAAACTTACCCTCGTTAAACATGCAATAACATTTGTGTAACTATAAGACTTTTGAAACTTGTGATCTTAAACATAGGTATAAAAGCTTGTATTAAGAGTAAATTGGAAGTTTAAGTTAAAAGATTCCAAATTTACAAGAGGTCATTATTTTTGGAACAGATTAAATATAAAAATACATGAAGTACTTTTTTTAATGACAGTAGTGTCTAGACCAACATATGCGCCTCAACTAATTCCACCGGATACCTACTACCTCCCACGAGCACAGGTATCGGGTAACTCTACCCATCAAGGTTTAGTCAGATGGGAAGAAATAAGATGACCACTAGAATTTGAACCTAAGACCTCATGGTTCTACCCCACTTCATTGACCACTAGAACCCATAATTTCAACTAAAATTCCACTGTTAATCCAAAAATTTACAACAAAAGGTCCAATACTTTTAGAAAAGATTCCGCTAAGCAACCTTGCAATTTCTGCTAATAAGCCCAACTGTCAAAGGAAAACTCACCACATTTGGGTTTTCCATCGACTATACCCTAAACCTATACCTAGTACTATGCAACTATATCAAATTACTGCAGAAAAAGCAACCAAAAAAAAAAAAGGTGAACGAAGAAAAATGGGTAGAACCTGATGGTCACAATTGCGGCAAGCATAAAGGAGGATCTTCTGCTCCTTGTCTTCTTTTGGATACAAAATATTGTTACTGCAAGGCCAATCCATAGAGCAAAAAATGGTCACTTTTTTTTTGAAGTTAGTAATAATTAATGTAAGAAGAAATAAATGCAAAAAATAAACAAACCATTCGCGGCAAAATTTCATAGTACTCATTTTCGCGAGTTTTTGTTTTGAATCGTTTAGCTTTTACAGAGAAAATGAGCGATTTGTTCAATACTCTTGCTCTGCCTTTTGGGGGGGCTTATATGGAGTTTCTAATGGAGGTTTAATATATTGGTTTTCTTTCCTTATATTATAGAAGAACCCCACGAACTATGGGAAACTATAATAAGGCCCCAAATTTGATTGCTCTAGAATCTTCTTCTTAATTTGATTATTTGATTATTTATTGCACGGCTCCTTTCTAATTTAGGTGAACCTATTTAATTCATTATAGAGTTTAAGAAAATTAAAATAAAACTTGTTCTTAGAGCTTGCTTGACCAAGCTTTTAGGATGTCAGAAGTACTTTTTTTCCTAAAAAAATTACTTTTTAAAATTTTTAATTGTTTGGCCAAGACAGAGAAATACTTTTGGCCAACAGCAGAAGCAGTTTTTCTCCTTTTGGAAAGAAGCATAAAATTCTAGCTTATTCCAAAAAGTAGAAGTAGAAACAGAAAATTAATTTATTCAAAATAAAACTATCCTTATATTTTCCAAATTATCCCTTGCTAATTTAAGCTTTTTTCTTTCTTTTTTGTTTCTAGTTTCTACTATTCTTTTAAAATTAGATATATCATATATATATGAATATATTGTAACCTTCTAAATTTTTATTTTTTTTTGACTTTTTCTATTTTTTGCTTTCTCTTTGTGTAATGTCTTGTAACTTTCCAAATTATCTTCTTCCTTTTGTACACCAAAGCAAATTATCTACGTCCTTCTTTGGATTATCATTTCTCTTCCTACAAATAATTATTTATAATTTCTTCTGTTTTAAGCTATCAATTCTTGAATCTTTCAAATAATTATCAAATCTAATTTGTGAAAATTATGTACAAATGAGTAATAAATTTATAATTGGATCGCATAATCTATATGCTATTAAAAGAAGAAAAAAAAGGCTCCACATTAAGCCAAGTGAGAGTCTCACAATAGGTCACTTGGCAAATTAGGACAAAGTTAATTAGTTCAGGCAATAATTAGTTTCTTTTCGAATTTAAAATTTTTTAAAAATAAATTGTGCATTATGTGTTGTTAATAATTAGCTACTCTATTTGAATTTGAATTTAAACATACTTAACTATATTTTTTACGTAAACAATAATTTTTTATATATTTAAATTATTTTTACTGTACGCTCAATGTCGTCTTTCAAGTTTGACACTCACAATCACCTTGTTACAACTACCATTACTATACATAATTTTATCCGACGACATTCTTTTACCGATAAGAAATTCAACTATTATGCTAATGAAGACATTAATGCAAAGATTGAGGAAGGAGGTGGGCCTTTGGTATTCCTTTGGAAATACAAGGCAAGTCTTCTACTAATATGGAGGCGTTGTGTGATAAAATTAAAGATGAAATTATTGAGAAATATTATCATGTGTGAGTGACTTTGCTTATTATTTCATGGTGGATTATACATATATAGCAATTTGTGGAAAAGACTTATAATTCATATTAAATGATGACAATAAGTAATTATACTAGATAATATTATATGATTTGGTATAACTATATATGTTATATGATTTAAATATTTAATAAGTATGTTTACTTTATGTTTTATATTTTAATTAAATAAACTAAAAATAATAAAAGTCTCTTACAATAAATATTTAAGTTTATTTTCTTTTTAAAATAATTATAAGACTTTGGTACTATCCTTTCTGGTAATTTGACACTCAAAAGTACTTTTTAGAAAGATTGGCCAAACACAATTTATTTATCAAATATTACAAAAAGTACTTCTTAAATGAATTGGCCAAAGACAAACTATTGTTTATCAAAAGTACTTTTGAAAAAAACACTTCTGAAAAAAGTATTTTTTAAAATAAGCAGTTTTTACCAACTTGGCCACACGGGCTCTTAAACATTCAATAGTGTCACTTTGTTTAAGCTGACTAATAAAATGACATCACTATTTAAATTGAAATGAGAAAATATTTGTGATTATAAAAGTTCCTCCAACTATAAAAGTTCATTTTATTAAAGTAAAATAAAATAAAATTTTAAAATAAACTTTCAAATAAAAGTGTGTCACTTTTTTTAAGCTGACTAATAAAATGACATCACCATTTAAATTGAAATGAGAAAATATTTGTGATTATAAAAGTTCATCGAACTATAAAAGTTCATTTGAACTTGGTGAAATATGTTAACTTTAGTTCCTTTCAACTAGGTAAATGCCGTGGTAACTTCAATTTTGACCTTTTTACAGCATAATCCTAATACTTATAGTTTATTCGGCAAAGGGCCAAATATACTCATGTACTTTCGAAAATGGTCTAAGAATATCTTTCCTTATATTATGGGGTTATATATACCCTTCCCGTCATACTTTGGAACAAATATACCCTTATTTTGGATGGAATGTCATGCGGCAGCAGCAAATGAAAACGACCTATTTCTTTTTTTTTACCCAATCCGTTTTAAAAAACACACCACCCGACCCGTTTTAAAATTTGATTTTTCAATTTTTTTAAAGCATATATTTTGTAAAAACTGGATTTTTTTTTTTTGAAAAAAATAAATTTGCAAAATATATATTTTTAAGTTTTTTAAATTTTTTAAAGTATTTTTTTTTAAAAATTGAATTTGTTTTTTGTAAAAACTGGAAACAAAGACTCTCTTAAAGTAGTGGACTACATATGCATTAGTTTAAAAAAAAAAAATATTTTGCAAAGTCTTTTTTTTCAGTTTTTACAAAAAAAAATACTTTAAAAAACTAAAAAAACTAAAAAATATATATTTTGAAAATTCCTTTTTTTCAGTTTTACAAAAAAAAAAAAAAAAACTTTAAAAACTGAAAAATATATATTTTGTAAAAACTGAAAAAAAGGAATTTGCAAAATATATATTTTTTAGTTTTTTAAAGTATTTTTTTGTAAAAACTGAAAAAAAAAGATTTTGCAAAATATTTTTATTTTTTTTAAACTAATGCATATGTAGTCCACTGCTTTAGGAGAGTCTTTTTCCAGTTTTTACAACAAAATATTTTTTTTCCAATTTTTATAAAATAAGTACTTTAAAAAAACTGAAAAGAGTTAAAAATATATATATTGCAAATTTCTTTTTTTTCTTCAAATTTTACAAAAACAAATTTCAGTTTTTACAAAATATATGCTTTAAAAAAACTGAAAAACTGAATTTTAAAACGGGTGAGGTGGTATATTTGGTCGAAAGTACAAGGGTATATTTGGCCAAATTTTTAAAATTAAATTATTTTGAAAAGTATTTTTATTTAAAAGTAATTTTGCTGAGAAACAGTTTGTGTTAGACTTACTAATTTGAAAAGCATTTTTGAGCGATAACTAGGTTATTTTGAAAAGTGATTTCAAAAAAGTAGTTTGAGAAAAAACTATTTTTTCTGCTTCTGCTTCTGCTTCTGCTTCTACTCAAAAGTAGTACTTTTTTCTTCTAAAAACTTGGCCAAATACCTAAACTTTGAAAAAAGTACTTTTTACAAAAGATAGCTCGACCAAACAGGGTATTAGTCAATTCTAAGCATGATTTAAGCTCAAACTCACTTTTAACTTGCGAGAAAATTGTTCATGTTATATAGTTTGAATAGAAGAGAATGATCCTACAAAAATTTCTTGTGTTTTACTTTTAAATGTTTTACGTATTAAAAGAACATCTCTTATATTTTATTTTTCAAATCTTTTATGTATATAAATAAAGATTTCATGAAGACATTTCAAGCCCGTATGAGTTAACTGATTCAAAGTTATTTTAAAGACATTTCAATCATTTTAAGTAGAAGAAGTACTTGTGAGCATCATTTTATCAAAAACTTACTTTTCCGTCTCAATTCATGTGACATTTTTTAAAATTAATTCTAAGAAGAATAATATTTTTATTTATATTTAGTAACATTTCAAATTTAAATTTATTCACTTTTATTGAGTTTTTTTAACCACACAAATTTTATGATTATATCACAAGTTCCAAAAGTTTTCTTTTATTTCTTAAAATTCGTGCTCAATCAAATATTTTCACATAAATTGGGACGAAGGAAATAATAGATCTATTCAAACCCATAACTACTTGATTTTAGATCAACTTCAATACCTAAAAAAATGCTTTTTAATCTTAATAAGTACTTATCAACTACTTTTAATCAATAATCCAAAATATTTTCACCGTTCTTCTCGATTTTCGTGGTAAAAGGTTCGGTGAAATTTTATTTATTTTTAATTTCTAATGTGGAACATGAGATTGGGCTTATTTCAGTTAAGCCCAAGGCCTAAAACAGAAAGCCCAGGCCTTTCATTTTGTTATAGGGCAGCAATAAGAACCCAAAGTCATTCCATTCCACTTCCTCATCGCTACTGAAAACCCTAAACGCCGGCTGCAGGTATTTCAATCTCTTCTCTTGCTCCTTTTCGTGCATTTATTTTTACTGTAAAATCGTGAAATTTTGTGATAAACTCTTTTGGATTTTGCTCTTTTTCTTAACTCTCTGCAGTTGTTTGTGAAATCAAGAACCAAAAATGGCCAAGTCGAAGAACCACACAGCTCACAATCAGTCGTACAAGGCTCACAGGAATGGAATCAAGAAACCCAGGAAACACCGTCACAGCTCTACCAAAGGGGTATGTATAAATAATACCCACCTTTTTTTTTACTTTTATTTACTGATGTTGTTTTTGGTGAAAATTATTCCCTATACTCCAATTTATTTGATACTTTTAGCTTACTTAGAGTTAATTTGACTAACTATCACAGCTAAATCGGGATAGATTTTTTAATTTTAAACTGGAATATGGGTATGTTGGAACTGTAGCAAAATTTTACATTTCAAAATATTTGGAATTTATTTTTGAATGTTGGTAAGCAAAGCGTGCGAAGCATTTTGGGACTGATGATGTATGTGGATGTCTATGTTATAAAAGCCAAAGCACATAACCAAACAAAAAAGACGGGTTCGAGTTAGATTAATATCAGCATTAAATATTGGATGCTGAAATTAGTTATTTTAATTAATATATTATTGTTCTAAGCTATGTTGCTCGTATTGTCCGAGAATGTCGATGGGTGCGTGTTGGATCCTCGGGTACGGCAGCTGATTTGAAAAGTCCGCTCAACTTAGGTTCTAAGTTCATGTAGTTTTTGGTATTTTTTAAATTTATCTTAAGTATGTGTTTCCACGTGCAGACCTAGCTTGGAAGTTAGGAGTCGCCCGAACCCGTTAGCTTTTGCCCAGATTCTGTATGTGTTAAGAAATTAACTAAATATTTATAAATATTTGATTGTGAATCAATTTTTTGTTTTATATTAACTTGTGGTCGTGGTAAGAACCTGTGTTGTCAAAGGCATGCTTAAATCGTTTAAGCCCTAGCGCGAGGTACAAAACATGTTGTTGAGCGCTTTGCCTCGCTTAGCGGGCGCTTCAGTGTCTGTATATTTGTTATTCATGTTTATAATTATTAGAGTTAGACCACACATACATTTGTTTTTTTCTTCATTTGTGCCCTTATTCATCAAAGCCCATGCTTTATTTGCTTTAGAGCTCTACGCTTAAAGCCGAATCTGCCTCTGTCAGTGCTTCACTTCTCTTTTTGCTTTAAGCCTCATGGACCTAGTTTTTTTTTTGTCCTTTTTACTTGTAAAAACACCTGAGCCTAGTTTCTATTGGAAATAGCCTCTCTATTCTCACAAGGTTGTGTTAAGGTCTGCGTACCCACTACCCTCCCCAGACCCCACGGGTATAATACTGGGTATGTTGTTGTTTTACTTATAAAACACCGGTCGATATCTTGATGTAACGATGTAAAAGCATATCTCGTTGTATTCTAAGTTTGTTAATTTTTGGGTAAATGCAGATGGATCCCAAGTTCTTGAGGAACCAGAGGTATGCTAGGAAGCACAACAACAACAAGAACGTCGAATCTGCTAGTGAAGAGTAAAAACAATTAGAGTAATAGGCCTTTTGATTATTGCTGGTACTGTAATTTGATTTTGGGATCTCAATCTTGGTTGTTTTGAAATTATGGTCGCAACTTATTGGAACTAGTATTTTATCAAGTATGGAGACCAACTTTTCCTTTTAATCAATGCCTCTTTCCAATTCATTTTTATTATCACTCACAAAATCCTATTTTTTTGTTTCACGTTCGATCTGGATATTTTTATTTGGTTTTTTTGCTTAGTTATATCACAATGGAATGGTCTAATTGGCAAAAAAAACCACTATTTGATCATATAGTGTGAAGTGTTTGAGTCCTGCAGACTCAAGTTCGTTCAATTGGCCTTGTGATTTGTCACCTCCACAATTACAACTTGAGATGTTGATCTAAACTTACGAATGCAAGTTTTGCTGGATTAGTTAATAGTACTACTGAACTTGCTTCAAGAGTCGCCTTTATGTAATTTTTCAATCTACTACAAACAACAAACAAACCCGGTGTATTTCCATGCAAGCTGTTTTCGATATACTCTTGGCTCAAGGAACAGTGGATTTCAATTACGGAATCTAATTGTAACATGAGCCATGTGAAAGCAAATTTAACCCCTGAATCACTTGTTCTGGAAAGGAGCAGAAGGAAGAAAAACGAAGGAAATTGCAGCAGGAAAGATGGTCATTTCAGTAATTTAGTAGAGCTGCATTTGATAAAAAGGAAGATGGAAAATAATACACACAACTACCCATCCAAAGCATAAACCAATAGAGGGATTGCCTATGGGCATTCCCTGTACATTTTAGGACTCCCAATGCAAAATACAACCTAAAATGATTGGTGAAAGGTTTAAAATATGAGGACAGGCTCTTGGGTGCAGCAGCAGTTTGAATGTTGATTTGCACCTCATCTTATTGTCATTCCTAGGCCTTGTGCAATATCCTGGAATCAGTATATCTACTCCCATGGAAATCCATTGGCACTCCTGAAATGCAACGATCTATCCGAATCTATCCTTATCCCCTTTCTATGTTTTATGGAAGATGAGCTCTGGCTTAAACCCGCAATGCAGTTGTTTCCTAAAAAATTCCCCGACTTCACAACTCTAGATAGCAATTGGTTCACGCACTGAGCTATGGTCTTGAGTGTTTACCTAGTGGAACAAGATTCCAATTCCATTAGCTAATGTAGGCCGAAAAGTTATTAATTTATCAAGTTTAAATATACGATAAAGTCTGAATTTCTTACTCGCCCTGCCTGGCGAAAGTTCCTAGAAACAAAAGGAAACCATTACCCAGATTTTTCAGATGGCGTACCTTAGCTGATTTGAATAGTTCATCAAGTACTTCAGACAATGTTGGATGTGCATGCACTGCAAACTTTATATCCTGTCAGATGACAGAAATAAAACTAGTCAACATTCTGTTGCTTTGGCACGTAAACTCTCATAAGATTGATAAACAAAGCAAGTAGTGGCTTATTTCCCGCTGAACGGATAACTGTAGATTCTAGATATATTTCCTCCAAGAAAACAAAATTAAAAAGAAGAGAACGGATGTGAGCACTAGAACTGTCTCCCAACAGAGGGAATAGATACACTTTCTCAAAGATAAACTATTTAGTAGTAGCCTCGTGTAATGGATAACCTGAATTCTTGTTCCCAATGCCATGGCGTTCGATGCTTCATGAATGAGGTCTGCAGCATGCATACCAAAGATATGAACTCCAAGAATCTCCCCCGTGTCCGGTCTGTATATCAACTGTATCAAATAAGCAGTAAAGAAGTCAGAAAATCTCAAATCCGAAATAATCTTAATCAGAATATAGAAGACTGTCTTACCATTTCTCAAAAAAAAAAAAAAAAAAAAAAAAAAGAATAAAGAATATAGAAGATTGATGACAAATGGATCTGCAAGTTAGACGATATACCTATTGAATCAAAAAATATGCCTCATAGATTATAATATAACCAAATCTCTAGCCATATCAACTTTGTTGAACACGTGGAATCTCACTATCTCAGGTATTTTGTCTTCTGATGTTTGAAATCCTTAATTAGAATTAGTTAGCTGATGAAATGATGCTTCAGATAGCAATAGTATGTAGCTTTTTGCTAGTCATATCATGTAAAAGGGAAGGTAGCAAGAGTCGCAAATCAGAACCATATCGGAAGCTAGCGGAGTTCATCTCTTCGTGAAAATGATGGAAAGAAATAATCAAAAGAGTGAGTAGAACCTTTGCAAGTCCCTCCCCTTCATTTTCTGCAAGTGCTTTTGTGTTGGCCTTAAAACTTGTTTTTGCAATGCTTATCTCAAACCCGTCCTTTTCAGCTTTCTCTCGAGCTTGTGGCTGCAAAAGAAGAAGTCAGTAAAAAACCTAATTATAACAGTTTGCTACAATAGTTCTCCTCACCAACCATGGCAAATAGTTAGTATCCTCTGCCAATGCTTAACAAACACCCAGAGACAATTAGAAGCATAACATGATGTGGTGTTTGCGAAGGAACTTGAACATAACAGAGTACTACCAACACAGAGACAGCAAAATTTAAGTGGTCAGAGAGTTAAATGTTGACACAACAAGCTGATTTACAAGAAAAGTATTTTTTTGGAAAATAAAATGACTACATCCTGAAGAAAGAGGCTTCAAGTTATGGCATTTACCTCTATCTGTCATGATAGATTATCTGTTTGTGCAGCATATAATCCGTACACAATGCATTTTTCTTATTAAACAACTTCAAAGGCAAAATGAAACCACCCTCCACCCCCCCAAAAAAAAAACAAAAAGCCCGATTCCAGAATGTCTACTCAATATCATGGGCATTTGAGACGAAACGCATATTAGCAATGATGTACTCGGTTGAGAGAAGTTCGGTTTTCACCTCAGTCAACCCAACCATGCTGATTTCAGGATGAGTAAAACAAGCAGCTGGAATGCTCAAATGATTAAGCACGTGATCTCTTCCAGAGACTTGTTCGACAACTATTTCATAAGAAAAGATCGTTGTGAGTTGTAACATGATATTAACTTTGAAGGAACACATTTGACTTGTACAGAAGATATCAGTAACAGGATTCCATACACACCAGATATTCCCTGAGCACTAGCTGCATGAGCAAGCATCATTTTACCATTTGCATCACCAATGCAATAAAGGTGAGGGACCTAGTCGTAAAAGTATTATAAGAACAACATCAACAGCCATGTGAAAGCATATCAACAATAGGGTAGTTCCAACGTACTAATTTTCCATCAGCATCAATAACTCGCATGCGCTCATCGACTGGAATAAAACCTCGTTGTGTCAACACATTAATCTGCAAAAGTTTGACCATGAGAATGCATAAAATCCGGGCATAAGATGTAGACTCTTGTATGTGTTTTGATGCAAAGACGTACATTATCCAGTCCAAGACCAATCGTGAAGGGAGCTCTACCAGTCGCAATTAGAGCTGCATCAACCTATAAAAAGAAAACAGCAGTCACTCACTCTTGAATTCAAAAACCTGCAAATTAATTAAAGGATCACAATTCCGTTTTAAGTCCTCGGGATTTATGAAGAAGTCACAAAATGATAGGAAACAGTCGAACCAAATAAATGATTTATGTCATTGCATGTAACGAACCGACCGGTCGTTTTGAGAATTAGCATTCTGTTCGGTGGCTTAAGGTCTCAAGAAGCTTCATATTATGTATCATTACTTGCGTGTGTGGACGGGTTCAGTTTTAGGATGATTCGGGATTGATTTGGAAGAATGATTCTTGTTTTAGAAACTTAAGTGGCAAGAGTTGACTGGAGTTTGACTTTTGTGTAGACGACTCTGGAATGGTCTTTTGATGATTCCAATAGCTTCGTATGGTTATTTTGGACTTAGGCGTGTGTCCGGATTTGGATTTGGAGGCCCGTAGGTTGATTTGATGCATTTTGGCGAAAGTTGGAAAGTCGAAGGTTTGGAAAGTTTAGAGGTTTGACCGGGAGTTGACTTTATTGATATCGGGTTCGTATTTCGATTCCGGGAGTTGGTATAGCTCCGTTGTGTCATTTGGGACTTGCACGCAAAATTTGACGTCATTCCGAGTTGATTTGATATGATTCGGCGCGAGTTGTAGAAGTTGAAAGTTCATAAGTTCATTAAGTTCGATTTGAGATGCGATTCGTAGTTTTGATGTAATTTGAGGCCTCGAGCAGGTCCGCGTTATGTTTTGGGACTTATTGGTATGTTCAGAAGGGGTCCCGAGGGGCTCGGGTGAGTTTCGAATAGGTTTGGGTTGTGTTGCGCTCGTTTTTTATGTTTCGACGTCGTTTCTTCAAGCATAAATGGTACCACATTAAGCAAATGAGCTCCAATTTCTGTTTTTATTGAAGCACTAGATCCGTATCGTAATTACGGAGCCACAACAAAAAGAATCGTCGAATTTGGATATCGTAGGAGTAAGTTATGCTCATTTTAGTGTCGGAGAAGAGAGCTGGTGCTGGTGCTTCACAGATGCGAAGTTGGATCCGCATCTGCGACCCCGCAGGTGCGAAAAATGGTTCGCAAAAGCGGAAATGACAGCTGGAAATGCGCAGGTGCGGCCTTTTGGGCGCAAAAGCGAAAATGCCTGTGTATAAAAAAATCAGACTGTGTTCTTTTGGTATTTTGAGCATATCTTGAGTTCTAGAGCTCCGATTGAGTTAATTTTTGCGGCGTTCTTCTCGTATTTTAATGGGGGTCAGTATCTAATCTTAATTTTTGTATTTTAACATGATTCCAGTAGCTCATTTGTGAATTAATCCATGTTTTGATTGGAGAATTGAGGATTTTTATCAAAAACTTTTCTAAAGAGAATAATTGAGTTTTGAACATCGATTCGGAGTCGGAATTGGATGAAATTAGTATGGTTGGACTCGTAATTGAATGGGTGTTCGAATTTTATAAATTTTGTCGGGTTTCGAGGTGCGGGCCCAGAGTTGACGTTTTGGGTTGACTTTTAGTTTTCATTAAAGATCGAAACTTTATTATCCAGAATTGTTTCCTATGGTTGTTATTTATGATATTAAATTATTTTGGCTAGATTTGAGCCATCCGGAGATTGTTTCACACGAGAAGATCATTTTAGAGTATCGGTTTAGCTTCTTTGAGGTAAGTATCTTTTCTAACTTTGTGTGGGGGAACTACCCTTAGGATTCAAGTCGTTTGTGCTATTTGTGTCATGTGAAAGCCGTGTACGCGAGGTGACGAGTACGTAGTCGGGCTTATATGTGGAAATTGGCCGGTTTAGACTCTTAGGCTTCATTCATGTATTCATTTGGAATTGTTAGCACATATTGTATCTTTTATTCGTCATGTCTATTATCACATGCTTTATTTGAAGTTGTCGTTACATGTCACATTCTTTACTTGTCGAGTTTGCTCTTATATGCTTTATATGAAGTTGTTATCACTTTTATCATTATGTGATTTCTTTTATTGTGGAGTTATTCTTAGTTGAAGTTGTTGTACATGATATCCCTTTTGTTGCCAAGTTATTCTCATGCATTTAGATGTAGTACTAGTTCGTACCATCTGTTTCATTGTTAGCCTAGTTCATACATTAGGAGCCGAAGTTTGCCATTTCATGGAAATACTTTCACTATTGAGTTTATCCTTAAACAATTAATTGGAATTGAGGTTATCGAAAGTCATTAATAGATTTTAATTGAAGTTGTGTAAAAAGGGGGTGTCGTTCCTTGTTGAGTTACTTTCTCATTCCAGTTGTTGTTATTAATATTTTATACACATTGTATTTGAGTCGTGGGCTATTTGTTGTGGAAATATTGATATTGTTGGATCTTTGGAAATGTTGTGGCCTATGGGCACTTGTGTTACGAGTTGATACGTCGTGTTGTTGTTATGTTAGCATTGTGAATTGTTGTGTGGTTTTGGTTGTTATGCGGAGTATAAGGGTGACATTTCACCGTTGTTGTTATGCGGAGTATAAGGGTGGCATTTTGTTATGCAGAGCATAAGGGTGACATTTCACCGTTGTTGAATGTACGGAGTGATAAGGGTGGCTATTGTATTATTGTCCGGGCGGAATTATAAGGGTGGCTATTATACGGAGTGATACGGGTGGCTATCGGAGAAATAAATGTGGTAAATGTTATTGTCAGGGCAGAGTGATAAGGGTGGCTATTACACAGAGTGATACGGGTGGCTATCGGAGAGATAAGGATGGCTATGTCAGGGATGATGTGTGATAGTTTGGAGACATTATGTTGGTGATTTTCGTATGATGGTATGCTTTTCCTTGTGTTTGTCATACACCTTACTTGACTTGCTTTGTTGTTTCGATGAGCTACTCGATGTCTTTGATATTACTTGTTGACTTGGGTTGCAGTAGTACACTCGCACAAGCATACACCGTAGCATGCCACTTATACTAGCTCAGGAGTATGAAACTTGACATTTATTGATCATGCCCATGTGTTCTTGTATTATCTGTTTCCATGTTGATATTGAGCCTGCGACCATGCCGGGCGGATTGTGATTGTGAGCCTGTGACCATGCCAAGCGGATTGTGATTGTGAGCTTGTGATCATGCCGGGCGAATTGTGATTGTGAGCCTGTGACTATCCCGGGCGGATTGTGAATGTGAGCTTGTGATCATGCTGGCGGATTGAGATATTGGAACGTGAGTTGTCCGTGCGGTTGTGATTCGAGATGTGGGCACGAGGTGCCGTGAGTACATGATGGTGGGTTGAGACCCGTGACTTGTGACTATGAGATGAGGTATCACGGGGTAATTTCGTTGTGAATCTTGTGTTAGCACGACTTGATTAATTGATTAGTCCTCTATGTTCCTTATTTGGTTTCAACGATACTTATTGGTGTTCTTGTTGCTTTACTATTTATATCACATGTTGATTTTGTTGTCATTTACTGATTTCTGCTTTCCATTATTAGTTTTATCTTCTATACTGCACATGTTACTTTGTCTAGTGAGTGTCTTGACTTGTACTTCGTCACTACTCCACCGAGGATAGTCTTAATACTTACTGGGTACCAACCGTGGTGTACTCATACTACACTTCTGCACATTTTTGTGCAGATTCAGGTACTTCAGAGTCTGTGGATTGTTAGATAGCGGATCAGATATTACTGTGAAGACTTCAAGGTATATTTGCCGTCGCGTTCGCAGGCCTCGGAGTCACCTTCGAAAGCTATTTGTGTACTGTTTATTTCTAATCCGGAACAGTTGTACTTAGAGATTTTCTAGCGAACTCAATAGAGCTTATGACTTGTACTACCGATTTTGGGATTGTTGGCTTTGTATAGAAATTTCTGTTTCATATTTAATAGTTGTTGGTTGAATTTTGCCATTTATTCAGTAAGTGTTAGGCTTGCCATCACGACATCCTACGGAGTGAAATTGGGGTCGTGACATTGCAGTACTTCATTTTTTTGCGAGGAACAATTATAAACCTATAGCAATATATCCACCAGACAAGATTTTGTGAAATGCATGTACCTGTTCTAATAAAAACCAAAAAGAAAAGCATAATAATATTGCATTACCTCCAAAATTTCCTTCAGTTCTTTGGTCTTGGCATCAGTTAGCTCAATAACAACTGGTCTCCCATCTTTTGCTGGGGTGATCTTTACAAATTATTAGGGAAGATAGTTTAGATATTCGGAAACTTGTAGTGGAAGTTACATAAAACAGAGTGAGCAATACCTTTGTTGCAAACACTCCAGTATGATAATCAATTTTCCTTGGATTTACGAGAACTCTTTGAGCTAACTTACTAATTTCAGGATCAAATCCGGGCATAAGCTGATCTAAAGCTTCAATAAAGGTAACCTGCGAAAAAAATGACCGTTAGGTGCAAGCTGACATTTAAGAGACAACAAGCACAATGCAGGGTTAAACAACTATTAATGCTCAAAAGTCTCTTGGAAATGCTAGAAACTAGAAAGCAAGGTTGAAAATATTTCTCTTAGCAAGCAGAGATGAAGCAAACAGCTTAGGAAAGGGTGAGAGGCTAAGCCATTCTAAACCAAGGATGTAGTAAGATTTGTGTAACTACAACTTTCAAAAGCGAAATGAACATAGAGAAGAAAAACCGATAAAGAAAAGGAACAATACTAAAGAACGGGTTGTAGAGAAAGACGAAAGAGAAAGAGGTGAAACTACCTCACTACCAAGTGCAGTGTACACATCACTGAATTCAAGTCCAATATAACCACTTCCTACTATAGCTATCCATTCGGGGACAAATTCCAGTTTGAGAGCATGGTCGCTCGTAATAACAGTCTTCCCTGAAAATGAACAAGAATTAAATGGCTAAATGGTGAGGATTCACCTTCCAAAGGGTACTGCATCTCAAAAGAAGCATATCCCAAGTATCAATTTTCAAGGAATCTCAGAGAACAATGTTGGAAGCAGGAAATAACAAAGAAAAAGATACCATCAACTTCAATGCCTCTGGGAACAAAAGGGACGGAACCAGTAGCGATGATTATATCCCTTGCGGTAACTTCATTGTCAGAAAAACCAACTTTACCGTACTTCACCCTTTGAGGACCCTGAAATAATTATCGAGTTCAAAGACTGAAACCATGAGCATGTAGGTCAAGATTGAAACTAGAGTAAGTACCCTTGGATATTCGTCGCCTTACCACTATAGTACCCACTCCTGTCAAAATGTCCACACCAAGTGCCTTCATTGAGTTTGTCAAGTTATTACGAATTTTCAAGGCAAGATTATTAGCATGATCAGCCACTGCTTGCCTGTCATAGCCAGCCGCTGAAACCTGTCATTAGACATGGAAAAAGATTGATCAATCAGCAGACTTGGCCACATTTATGAGGATGTCTAAAAGGAAATATGGTATTTAAGCAAACCGAAGAATGGGGATTGGAAGTGTAGGGTGAACAGACAATATTTGCCAACTTTTAGACTAGTTGTTTAAATTGTACACCAAGTTTTCCAAGATGACATCCAAATGAAATATAGGATGCTATGGAACCATAAGTAACAAACTATTTATATTACCTCGATTTCAATTTATATGATACTTTTTCCCTTTTTCGGACATTCAAAAATGTTTGACATCATTCCACTAGCAATGTTATTCTATACAACTTCCACAATTGCCAGAAGTCAAATTCTTTTAACTTTTCAAATTTAAAACTGGATGTGATGTTTCTCTATCAAACTAACTTTTCTGCCACTATAATATTTTCTTATGCTACAACTAATATGATACATAAATTAAATTAATATCTTAAGCACTATATGTACACATACATCATCATATAGAATGCAAAAGAAAGATTAGTTTTTTGTCGAAAGTACTTATATATATGTGAGGTCGAATATTTAACTACTCGATGCTGCAACACGTCCAAGTCATGCAGAGATATTTAGCATAAGAGTTGGAATCACCTGCAAACCCAAAGCCTTCAAGTGGTGCTCATTCTTAAGTTCCCGCATCCGACCACTTACTGCAAGAAGTGCTTTAGAAGGAACACAGCCTCTGTTTACGCAAGTTCCACCGACTACATCGCCTTCAATGATTGCTGTTTTAAGACCCTTAAAGGATAATACAAATTTCCAGTCGTCAGAGATACAAGAAAACTAACTAGTAACTTTGAATAGCCAATAATAATGCTATTGATGCAAGTGAAGTGCCAAGAGCATGAGGTTCTCAAAATTAGCTACAAAAGTGCTCTGTGGATTTGAGTTCAAAGAATGTTTTTCAGCTCCTTTAGAATGCAAAAGGCCTTGTTTTTTTAATGAGAATATGAGGCGAATCGTACTAGTCAAAAGAATCCTAATACTAACTAGGATATTACTAAGAACTTTTACCACGCAAAAGATTAGTGATGCCCAACGAACAAAGTTCTAGAAATGTGCAACAAATCTAGAAAAAGCAAAACGAGTTGGACAGAAGTTGCATATTCGAGGTCACCATTATTTTTCATTTCCATTCATGAAACGCCCTGTTAAAAACTATTTAAAAAATTTATGCTCCCTCCGTCTCAATTTGCTTAGCACTTTTCCTTATTGAAAATCAATTTGACTAACTGTTGGAATTGAATCAAACAAGATCAATTTATCTTGAGAAGTTAAAATATAGATATTCAGAAGCTACACGAAATGAGTTGCAATGCTCCTAATATTTGTCGGAGAAACTAGTGGTTATCTCAAAAGGGAGTGTCCCTCATTGATTAGGAAGAGCTCGCCTTTTGTTTTATAAAGAATTGTCCTGCTAGTCGGCTAGTAAAGAGCAAGAAAAAGTGATTGGGCTTGCGCGCAAGAGTTGCGCCGCAAGGGAAAATGGGTCAATTTCCCCATGCGCGCAAAATAGATGCGAGGCCTGATCCAAACTACTTCTTGAAGAGCTTGGTGAATCCTAGGGATACGCCTAACTATACTATTCACCATATGACGGAATATCCTTAAGGACAGTCTGTTCACAAGCCTCATGCTTCGTTCGTACTATTTTCTAGTTTCATTTTCTAACACTAAATTCTTGAGCCGGGGTCTTTCGAAAAAATAACCTCTCTACCTCCGCAAGATAGTGGTAAGGTCTGCGCTTTACACTCCTCAGACCCACGATGTGGGAATACACCAGGTATGTTGTTGTTTGTTGTTGTATTTTCTAACACTACAAGAATTGTAGTATAAAATAGGGATAAAATATGATAAAGTTATAACAACAGCAGTTCTATACCTTCTCCACAGCATGCAATGCAGCTCCATGGCCACCAACACCAGCACCAATTATAACTACATCATAATCAAACGACGTCGGAGCACTGCCATTGTCAGCTACTGAAGCTGATACAACATTATTCCTCAGAATTCTCACTGAATTCTGAATCTCACATCGTTTAAGCTGCGAAAATGAAAAATTTACTGCAGCCTCTTTCCGCAGTCCACAAAACTGAAGATCCAAAGGCGCAAAAGAAAATTGCTCGAACTGATTGTTTTTGTGTGATCTCTTAAGTACTGAGCAATTAGGAGGAAAAGATAGAGAAATATATGAATGCATTTCAAAATGAATCTCTAGAATTTTATAATTTGAATCAGAATATTAAGTAAAGTTCAGTTCTGAGTTCGTGCAACTAAAAACTTTGCAGTGGACATTCAGACAGTGAGAAATAGATAAGTCCAGTGGATAACAATAGTGACGTGGCATGCTACTAAAGTGCACCTTGAGGGATTTTTTTCTAAAACAAATATTTATTTTCGATTATATTGGGATAACAAAAATTCAAAAAAAATAAAAATGGTAGGGGTGACAATCAATTATTAAACTCAGACATTATATTAGAGATTTTATATGTCATGAAAGTATTAATTTCTTCTACTTCTTTTTCTTTTATGAATAATTATTTTAATATTTTATTTGATGTTCAAATTTTGAAGTTTGATTTTTAAAAATACTTATAGCTAGAGTTAAAATAGCGTACCCACAATCCTTTCTAAACCTCATTTATAAGAATATACTAAATTTGTTGTTATTGTTATTATTATACTTATAGCTAAACAAATACTCCATCTGTCTCAAATTATCTGTCGTATTTCTCTTTTACACGTCCCTTGAGAAATACTCCCTCCGTTTCAGTTTATGTGAATCTATTTCCTTTTTGGTCCGTTCCAAAAAGAATGACCCCTTTCTAAATTTGAAAACAATTTAGCTTAAACTTAGAATTCTTCTTTTAATGAGAAATTTTTATAACCACACAAATACTCTGGACCTCTTTTTGACTTGTTTAGGATCACAAATTCCAAAGTATTCATTTTTTTCTTAAACTTCATGCCCAGTCAAACATGTTTACATAAATTGGAACGGATGTAGTATTAATTAGGAAAGGGATTAGACTATTTACCCTTATTTATGTCTTAAAATAAAATCTCTCTTCATTGGATATTTATTCTATTTATGTGTTATCTCCATCTTCAAAAACAATTATTACTAAGCGTAAAAAAGGAAAAAATATAATTAATTTTGTCTTGAACTTATAAATGACAAACAATATAACACAACTATTTTTAGCAACCACGATTGATAATATGAGACGGAGGGAGCACTTCCTCCTGTCCACTTTAAGTAATTTTTTGGCTGTTTTCACACATATTAAGAAATGTACTCTTTCGTATTAATTAATAATATAATTAGCCATATTAATCTTAATTTGTTCATTGAAAATAGAACAAATACTCCTAGTCTCTTTAATCTAAGGACAACTTTGAAAAAAAAAAGTTAATTCTTTCTTCATATTTGAAAAAAATCAAATAACGTGAATCACAAAAAAAAAAAAAAAAAAAAGTTAAAAAAAAGTTAAAAAGTATTTACAAATACTAACGTTGAGCAATTATGTGCACTAAAAGTCTTCTGTATTGACGCATTTATGTCCAAACAGGTCAAACTAACCAAAATGGACTGCTTTTTTGCAACGACTGCTTCGTCCATACTAGATAGAGACCTCGACACCTTTTTCCTTTTTTATTTTCATTACTTGAAGACCTGAACAGTAGATTTTTCAGTGCCGATCGCTTTGTGCTTAATTATCTTATTATTTTATCATTATATATATTTTTAATTTATTTACTTCATAAATAAGTTCATAATATAACCACAACAATAAGAATATACTCAGTTTATTCTCACAGTATAGAGTCTGAAAAGATTAATGTGTATGCAAACCTTATACTTATCTTGTAAAGGTGGAGATGATTTTTTTATAGGCATTCTGCTCAGGAAAATAAATTTTAACAAGTTTAAAAAAGAAAAATAGTAGCCATATTGAAAATAATAACAACAAGAATAGTTAACAAGTTTATAATATGAATTAAAAAATTTATCACCTATTTTAAACAGTAAAGAAAGACAAAGATTGAGAAATAGATATTTAAAGTTTAGACATCGAAGGTTTGAGAAATATTGCAAACTGACTTTTTAAGTAATATAGACATAAATAAGTGATTTTTTGTGTAACAAATAAAAAAATTTGGTATAACTTAATATCCTTATTTCTCTTTCTCTGGTTTTCCCTCTGCTATGTTCTCAGAATTGCAGGTAAATTCTTCTATCTTCGTCAATTCATTACACCAACAGTTATTCTTGGTACTTACACGTCCATCCCTTTTGAAAATACTGACGTAGATAGCAATTTGCTCTGTTTTTTCTTGAGAGATTCATTTTCAGCTTTCTGCTTCGGTTTTATTCCTTTACACTATTCAACTACAAAACAAGTGTACGTTATTACTAGGTATTTTTCTATTTATTGGTTATGTTTAGATAACGTTATCTTTTACTGTATTGATAATCAGCTCAACTCTGGTGATCTAGCTAAAATTTTACTCCATCTGACCCAATTTATTGTGATATATTTTGGTAACTTACTATATTTAAAAATAATTTGATTTTAAACTTCTCATCTTAGCTTAATAAAATGATTTATACCGATTCAAACATGTGTCCAGTCAGTAATTAATTTTCATTTCTTTCGGGGTTTAAGTTCTGAGTATCGTATTTTGATGTATTATTAGCATGAACAACAACAACAACAAACAAAGTGAAATCACACAAGTGGGGTCTAGGAGTATAATCTGTACGCAAACCTATCTTATGAAGATAGAGAGACGGTTTCCGATAGACTCTCAACTCAAGAACAGTGAATGTATTATTAGCATGCTGTAGTGATTTTTTTTTTTAATTTGGTACTTTATCATTGAAAAAGATTTTATTTGGAATTGATTTTTTTGGGTTTTGAATTCTTGATTCTTGCAGACTAGATTTCATGGGGTTATATGAGGCAGGGTGTGCAATTAAATTAGAGGATGAAGCTCGTTCATTTTTCCCTGATCCAAATCTGATTAATAATCTCAGAGTTAATGATAATTTAGTCAATAGGAATCATGTTGACATTAGTCCATTTCAATCAAATACTTTAGTCCCATCAACTGCAGATGAGGATTATGATTTTAGTGATGTGGTGCTTAAGTATATAAATCAGATGCTAATGGAAGATGATATTGAAGAAATGTCTTGTATGTTTCAAGAGTCTGCAGCTCTTCGAGCTGCTGAACAATCGTTTTACGAAGTCATTGGGGAGGAGTACCCTCCTCCCCCGATTGTTGAGAAACCGTCCAATTTAGGTCAGAATGGACATTATACTAGGGAAACTAGCCACTTTTACTATAGTGGAAATGATGGTTGTGATGGCATACCATGCCCGAATTGGAATCTTGATCTCGGTGGGGATGACGTGTCATACGTGTCACATTTTCCTGATGGTGTTGCTTTGCGTTCAACTGCTTGGTCGCCTCACAGTTCGTCAAGTACTGTCACGGATGTGCCTGTGGATTCTCCTGTGAGCACACTTAGGATTCCTGATATATTTAGTGATAGAGAGTCTATTATGCAGTTTAAGAAAGGGGTGGAGGAGGCAAGTAAGTTCATTCCTCGGGGCAATAGTTTGTTTGCTGATGTGAGGTATAATGCCGTGGGAAACGAGCAAAATGAAGAGAGAAAAGATGCAGTAGTAAAAGTTGTGAAATATGGAGAAAAGCAATCTCCTGAAAGGTCAAGAGGGAAGAAAAACACTCTTCAAGAAGATGTAGTAGATTCAATGGAAGAAAGAAATAACAAGCAGTCTGCAGTGTTTTATGAATCAACTGTACGATCAGAAATGTTCGATAGGGTGCTGCTATGCAATGCAGGAAAAGATGAATCTGCTCTTCGCGAGACCTGGCAGACTATATCAAGGCGAAATGCGTTAGAGAACGGCGTTTCAAAGGGATCTAATGGTAAGAAGTCGCAAGGAAAGAAACAAGGGGGTAAAAGAAATGTAGTGGACTTGAGTAAGAATTCACAAGCAAAGAAACAAGGGGGTAAAAGAGATGTAGTAGACTTGAGAACACTCTTGACACTTTGTGCACAAGCTGTTGCTGCGGAAAATCGAAGGACAGCAAATGAGCTTCTGAAGGAGATCAGGCAAAGTTCCTCTCCAATGGGGGATGGGATGCAGAGGTTAGCCCATTATTTTGCTAATGGTCTTGAGGCACGGATGGCGGGTTCTGGTACTCATATCTATAAAGCCCTTATTACACGGCCTGTATCAGCGGCTGATGTCTTGAAAGGTTACCAGTTACTGCTTGCTGCCTGCCCGTTCAGGAAGATCTCTAACTTTTTCTCAAATAAGGCAATTATGAATCTAGCTGAAAATGCTTCAACTGTACATATTATAGATATTGGTATTATGTGGGGTTTCCAATGGCCTGCCCTCATACAACGTCTCTCTTCTAGACCGGGTGGACCTCCCAAGCTTCGTATAACTGGGATTGATTTTCCACATCCTGGTTTTCGACCAGCAGTGAGGGTTGAGGAAACGGGGGGACGGTTAGCTAATTATGCTGAGAGTTTCAATGTTCCTTTTGAGTTCAATGCTATAGCGCAGAAGTGGGAAACGATTAAACTTGAGGATCTGAAGATCAATAAGGGTGAGGTTCTTGTGGTGAACTGTCTGTACCGTTTTAGGAATCTACTTGATGAGACTGTGGATGTAAATAGTCCAAGAGATGTTGTTCTAAATCTTATCAGGAAGTTGAATCCAGATGTTTTCATACTGGGGATTGTAAATGGTGCTTATAATGCCCCATTCTTTATCACACGATTCCGCGAGGCTCTTTTCCATTACTCATCCTTGTTTGATATGCTTGAAGCTAATATTCCCCGGGAAGTACACGAGAGAATGCTGATTGAAAAGAATATACTTGGTCGGGAGGCAATGAATGTCATCGCGTGCGAAACAGCTGAGAGAATTGAACGGCCAGAAACATACAAACAGTGGCAAGCCCGAATTATGAAAGCTGGTTTTCGACAGCTGCCTTTGGATGAGGCGATCATGAGAATGACAACAGAACGATTCAAGGTATATGACAAGAATTTCGTGATCGATGTAGATAGTGAATGGCTACTGCACGGATGGAAGGGTCGAATCGGATATGCACTTTCCTCATGGAAGGCAGCTTGTTAAATGAGCTGATGAATGGTATTCACTTTTCCAAGTGCTAGTTATTCATTTATCTAACCACCTTTTTCTAATGCCCTGCAAACAAATTTTGTCACCTTTCTAGTGTTAACAACAGGAACAACTGTGAAGGCTATGTTCATAACACTGTTTCGCCTATGGGGAGCGGATTGCGTTCCTTCCCTAATGCAATGAGCTGTGGTAATCGCAACAGGAGAGAGGAATGGCAACACAATGTTGGAGCAGCATCTGTATCTGGTAAAACTCATTTCGCCAGGGTATGACATTAACAGTATTGAGCAAATAGGCAATAATAGTAGGTAGCAGTGTGTGTATTGGCTTCTTTTCATTTGTATTTTACATCAACCATGTTAGTTATATGTAGCATATACAATGATTTGTGAAGGTGTTATAGGTGTCTTCTCTACTAATAAAGGCGAGTTCTAGCATGATTTTTGTCCATTTGGGTTCTTCTCCTCACAAGTTCAGTGCAAGGGAAACAGATCCAATTTTCTCCCTAGCCTTTCTTCTAAAAGATGGCGCAACCTATATAAAAGAATTCTTGATTAATATGCTTCTATAACTTAAACACTTTGGGTTCGTTTGGTATTATGGATAAGCAAAAATAATCATGGATAAAAATTTAGTACTGCCTTATCCATTGTTTGGTTACTAATTCTGGAATAAGTTATTTCGGAATTAAAAATAGTACCGGAATAACTTATATCTGCCAGAGGATGAAATAATAATCACAGGATAAGTTATCTCAAAATAAAACAATAAAATTGACAATCTTAAGATTAATACAACATATCAAACAGTCAATAAAAATAATACAACATAGCACCATTTTAGCATAAAACTTATTCCCGAATTAACTAATACCCCGAACCAAACATAGAATAAAGTTAATCCCAAACTTTATTCCGGGATTATTATCCTAATTCCATATACCAAACGACCCCTAAACATCATCTTTGGCCAATATTAACATTGTTCTTTATCTATCTTCTGCTACTTGGCCAATATTGACATTATGCTCAATGTTTTCTTCTTTTCACATTGGAGACAATAAGTTTAACATTTTTGTTATGAAGAAGAATCAAAAGATTATATTATTTCATCACATTGCAAAATCCCATATACAAAAGAACAAAGAATCAATACAATAATATTTCATCATCCAACCAATTTGAACAACATATGCCTCTCCCAATTTTAAAAAAGAAAATCCAAAACCTCAACTTCTTAATGCCTTAATACAGCAAACAAAGACACGAGCAAAGAAGTTCCAATCAAAACACCAGAAACCGGCAAAGAGAAACCCGCCCCGGCATCAGGCGACGGAGCTGGTGCAAGACTAGGCTCCTGAGCCGAGACAGTAAGAACAACGAGAAAGAGGAAAAGCAAGAAAGCTTTTATGATGCTAACAGAAGCCATTTTGATGAAGAAATGAAAGAGATTTAAATTTATAATGATTTTGAAAATTGAATGGAGAAAAGAGAGATTTATTCACAAAATGATGGTGAAAATAAAGAGTGGAAAAGGAGTATTTATAGTAGTAAGGCAACAAAATTGACAGCTATTAGATGGATGGATTTGTTGAAAAAACAGCTCAGATTTTGGAGATGACAGGCTATAGATTATTAGTAGGCTGAACTGGCCATGTTATTAGCCAGTAGAGAGACGTTGTCAGAGATTCCCACTCGTTGATTATATAATTCAGATACTATTTGAAAAGTTAATATCATCATAATTGCTAGCATTAATATAATTTTAAAATCCTTTACATTTTAGATTGATTTCAAATGTTACTTTAATAGATTCTCCTTCATCATACCTAATATGTTAACAACAACAACAACCCAGTATAATCCCACTAGTGGGGTCTGGGGAGGGTAGTGTG
>AWOL01S0019707.1:20749-31374 GCA_000715115.1 Nicotiana otophora
ACACATAGGAGTAAGTAGATCCCGGATCAAATAGAACTGAAGCATCTCTAATGCAAACTGAAACAGTACCTGTGATAACAGCGTCAGATGACTCAGCCTGAGGCCTGGCTGGGAAAGCATAACACCGGGGCTGGGCCCCACCACCCTGAACTACGTCCCTAGGACGGCCTCTAACTGGATGGTCTCCACCTCTAACGGCCTGACCTCCACCTCTAACAGTCTGGCCTCTACCTCTGGCTGCCTGACCCCTGTCTATGGCTGGCTGGGCAGGTGGTGCAGCAACTGGTGCTGGAACCATGGCACTAGAGCTCTGATGCTGTGAGCTGCCCGTTGCTCGAGGGAAAAATCTAGCAATGTGCCTCAGATCACCACAAGTATAACATAACCTCGGCTGCTGTGACTGCTGACCATGAAACTTACCTTGTCGACTTGAATAACCACCCTGATAACTCTGGAGTGGAGGTGCACTAATAGGAGCTGGTGGTGCACTATAGGCTAGTTGGTCGGAATAATGCATCTGAGGGCCACGACTACCTGAGGCACCGTGGGATGCTTGGAGCACTGAATGAAATGGCCTAGGAGGATGGCCTCTACCAAAAGTACTCCTACCTCTAGATTAGGCACCGCTGAACTCACCGGAATGACGAGGTCTCTTATCAGACCCCTGACCTCCCTGAGTAAGAACCATTTAGACTTGTCTGGTGACATTAGCAACCGCCTGAAAAGCAATCTCACTCCCAGTCTCCTTAGCCATCTGTAATCTGATAGGCTGAGCAAGTCCATCAATAAACCTCCCCACCCTCTCTCTCTCTCGGTGGGAAGCAGAAGAATATCATGACGGGCCAAATCCACAAAACGGGTCTCATACTGAGTAACAGTCATACTGCCCTGTTGGAGACGCTCAAATTGACGGCGATGCTCCTCTCTCAATGTGATAGGCAGAAACTTCTCTATGAAGAGTTGAGAGAATTGGTCCCAAGTAAGAGCAGGCGACCTAGCTGGTCAGGTCAACAAGTAATCTCTCCATCATTTCTTGGCGGAACCAGTCATCTGAAATGCAGCAAAATCGACACCATTGGTCTCCACTATACCCATGTTCCGTAGAACCGCGTGACAGCAGTCAAGATACACCTGGGGATCCTCTGAAGTAGCACCACTGAAGTGAACAGGAAAGAGCTTGATAAACCTGTCCAATCTCCATAAAGCCTCAGAAGACATAACTTGCCCATCCCTGATGTGTGCTGCAATAACCGACTGAACTAATCTGACTGGCTGAGCTGCTGGAGCTTGATAGTGGGGAGCTATCTGCTCCGGAGCGGGAGTGGTGGGAGTCTGGGCTCCTCCTCTAGCCTGAGAGACTGCTGGTGCTATGGGAAATGCGCCAGTCTGGGCCACACTCTCCATGAGGCCCACCAAACAGACCAAGGTGTCCTGAAGTACTGGGGTAGCAATGAACCCCTTCGGAACCTGAGCTGGTCTGGCAGGAACAGTCTGGGCTAGAACCTCCTAGTCAAGCTCTATCTGAGGCTCCACAGTTGGGGTTGCTGCTCGAGCTCTAGGCTAATCCCTGCCCCTGCCTCGACCTCTAGCACGACCTCAACCTTAACCTTTGCCACCCGTAGGAACTTCCACTAGAGGCTCTGGCTGCTGTTCAGCTTAGGAAGCGGTACGTGTTCTCTCCATCTGCGAGAGAATAAGAGGAGAAGAGTTCAATCAGCATTGAGAAAGCAAAATCACACGACAGAGAAGAATAGAAGTGGAACTTGTTCCTAAACTTCGTAGCCTCTGGAAGATAAGCACAGACGTCTCCGTGGCGATCCTCCAGACTCTACTAAGCTTGCTCGTGAATCATGAGACCTAGGCAACCTAGTTCTCCGATACCAGCTTGTCACGACCCAAAATTTCCCACCGACGGGACCGTGATGGCGCCTAACATTTCACTTGCTAGGCAAGACAACGTTAGAGAATCATTAAACCAATTCCTTATTCCCATTCAGTAATTAACAATAATTAACTAAGATGAAATATAATAAGTGCGGAATATTATAAAACTGTATTAATTACTACCACCCGAATTTGGAGTCACAATTCACGAGCATTCTAGAATTTACTACAAGTAATAGTCTGAAAGAAATACAACTGTCTAACTGAAAGAAAACAGTAGGACATAAAAGATAGACGGGGACTTCAAGGTCTGTGAATGCCGACATATCTACCTTGAGTCTCCGGACAGCGAACTAGTAGCAAAATCTCGATCAACTTGAGCCGGTATCAAAATCTGCACAGAAAGTGCAGAGTGCAGCATCAGTACAACCGACCCCATATACTGGTAAGTGTCGAGCCTAACCTCGGCGAAGTAGTGACGAGGCTAGGACAAGACACCCACATATAATCTGAACAGTATAATGATGCTAGGGGCAACAATAGTAAATAAAAGAATAACGCAGAAATAATGCGAAGGGGACATACAGTGGGGGAATACAACATAAAGAGTGAGAATAATAAAAAGACAGAATTAAACCGAAAATCCTTAAACGAATTGAGCAATTAAAACAGCAAAGGAAAACTACACGACATCACCCTTCATGCTTTTACTCTCAACCTTACCAAATAAATAAATAGCACGGCACGGCATCACCCTTCGTGCATTAAACCTCTCATAATATACACGGCAACACCCTTTGTGCTTTACACTCTTCCTCACAATATAAATAATGCATGCACGACATCACCCTTCGTGCTTTACACTCCTCCTCACAAATCACATAATCAAAAACAACGGATAGATAAGAGTATCACAAAGAAACATGTATTTTACCCATAATCAATAGCACAATGTAACCTCAACCTTGAATCAATATTCGAAAGTTACCAAATCTCAGTGAAACTAGATATAAATCACCCAACATTTCAAATAACCCGCTAAGCATGGATAGTAGAATTTAAAGCTACAAAATAGACAAGAATAGAATTTTACTCGCAAGCTATGACTCGACAACGACCGTAGATTCTATTCACCTCATCTATACACCGTATTTAACAACCAAACACGAAGAAAATAAACACATAATACATATTCCCTCAAGCCAAAGTTAGACACGACACTTACCTCGTTCCGAAGGCCCCTCAATTCTCAATCACAACTTTTCCTTTGGAATTCACCTCCAAACTACTCTTATCTATTCAAAAATGACTCAATAATATCAAATATTTCTAAAAAAATCAATTATATTGCATAAATTAAATTTTCCAACTTTTTCTCCAAAAAGTCAAAAAATCGACCCGGGGCCTGCTTGGTCAAAACCTGAGGTTCGGACCAAAATGCATTTATCCATTCACCCCCGAGCCCGAATATGTAATTAGTTTTGGAATCCGACCTCAAATTGAGGTCTAAATTCCCAAATTTCCGAAATCCCTAGTTTTCTACCCTAACCCCTAATTCTACCATGAAAACTCTAGATTTTAGGTTGATAATTCAAGAAATGAAATGGGTAATTGAAAGAAAATGGTTTAGAATCACTTACCAACAATTTGGGGAAGAAATGGCTCTTGAAAAATCGCCTCTCACCGTTTGGTTTTTGAGAAAAATAAATTTTTGGCCAAATACCGTTTTTGGATTCTGTTTTAAAATGCTGGACATGCCTTCATCGCGTTCGCGAGAGGCCTGTCGCGATCGCGATGCATAGCGGTTTAAGGCCTTCGCGTTCGCGAGTCTTTCTACGTGTTCGCGTAAGGCATCTCCCCCTCCCCCCAAGCCTTCGCGTTCGCAACCCAGTGGACGCGTTCGCATAGAAGAACATGACCCCTTCCCCAAGGTCCCTTAACCTATCGCGTTCGCGGGAGATTGATCGTGTTCTCCAAGTGTACCACCCCCCAATGCTTCGCTTTCATGACCAGTCCTTCGCGTTCGCGAAGAAGAAATTACCTCCCAGCCTAGTTTGCTCTTCGCGATCGCAAGAGTTGCTTCGCGATCGCGAAGCACAAAATACATGTGCACCAGCAACAACAAAACAACAGAAACTCTAAGTCCGAAACATCCCATAGCCTATCCGAAACTCACCCGAACCCTCGGGGATCCAAACCAAGCATGCACACAAGTGTAAAAACGTCATACGGACCTACTCGCGTGATCGAATCACCAAAATAACACCTAGAACTCCGATTGTAGCACCAAATCAAATGAAATTCTCAGGAACACTTTAAAATTTCTATTTTCTCAACTGGACGTCCGAATCACGTAAACTCAACTCCATTTCTCACCAAATTTCACAGACAAGTCTTAAATATCATAATGAACCTATACCGGGCTTCAGAAACAAAATACGGACCCGTTACTCATAATGCCAAACACCAAACAATTCTTAAAAATAATTAATTTTCAGACTTTTAATTTTCATAAAAATTTCATAACTCAAGCTAGGGACCCCCGAATTCGATTCTGGGCATACGCCCAGGTCCCATAATTTGATACAGACCCATCGGGACCGTAAAAGCATGGATCCGAGCATGTTCACCAAAAATGTTGACCAAAGTCAACTAAAATTAACTTTTAAGGCAAAAATTTTTATTTTCATTAGTTTTCAACATAAAAGCTTTCTGAAAACATGCCCGAACTGCGCATGCAAATCGAGGAGGGTAAAAATAAGATTTTTAAGGCTTAAGAGCGCTGATTAGAGTTCTAAAATATAAGATGACATTTTGGGTCATCACAACTGCGCAGCCAGCCTCGTAGAACCAAGTTGTACAAGATAGCCACAAGTAATGGCAATTTCTTTTCTGCGTAGCAAAATGTTTATGTAATTTTTGAAAATATAAGGAATAAATGAAATCCTTTTGCTTTTATCTTGTTTCTTGTCTGAGCGATGAGCTGATTTTGTCATTTGAAAGTTAAACAAGTACTTCAAGTGCTAGTGCTGTAATGAACAGGAGACGTTATCTTCAAGAGCATCGTAAACATAAGAGGGTCCCCTCTTATAAAATCCCTCGTGTTAAAGGGTTTGATCCGGAAGAATTAATTCCCGGAATCCAAAATGCCATCGGGAAAAAATACACCCGAAGTCGCATATGAAAAGGACGCAAAAAGCAAACTTGCGCAAATATTCATAGAAACACTCACGTAAAAGGGAAACTTGCACAAATATTCATAGAAACCCTCATGTAAAGGGAAACTTGCACAAAAATTCATAAAAAACCTCATATAATAATACTCGAAACCAAAATGCTTTGGAGAAAAGGCATTCGAGACTACACATAGCCAAGCAAAAATTGAATAAGCTGCGCGGAATACTTGAGCAAATGCAAAAGTTAAAACCTTGCATGGATATTCAAACGAAAATAAGATTCAAACGATATTTAAACAAAAATTATATCTTTATTCACAAGAACGGGCCAAAACGTTACAAGTAAAAAATGAGAAAAGAAAGGAAAAGGTAAACTGCAGCGCCTCCGGGACCAGGAGGAAGAGAAGTATCCACA
Organism: Nicotiana otophora; assembly: GCA_000715115.1. Lineage (NCBI taxonomy): Eukaryota > Viridiplantae > Streptophyta > Magnoliopsida > Solanales > Solanaceae > Nicotiana > Nicotiana otophora. The sequence continues at coordinate 26,225 of AWOL01S0019707.1, forward strand.
TTGCCGGGAAGAGTAGGTGGTTCTGCCGATGGCTCAACACTTTCCCCAGTTTGGTCTTCGGCCTCATGCCTTCCGACCTTCTTCAGTTTTCAAAAATTCAGAACCAGAATCAGAAGAACTAGGAGCATCAGACTGCACCGGGAGTCCATTTTTTGCAGCCAACTCAAGCTCTCGGGCCTTTGCTATTTTGGCATCAACATCAATGATACCGGCTTTGGCCTCTTCCAAGGTTTTACTCCTCATGCTATACATGGAATAGGGGTTTTCAACAATGAGGGAAGTCGCTCGGTGCTTAAGTTCTTCTTTGAGTTGAGTGACTTCAGCAGAAAGGTTTTCCCGGGTAGATCTAGCAGATTTGAGGCTGACGTCGAGCTCGCGAGCAGTTGAACTAAATAGCTTATTATGCTCAATAGTTTTCCTGTACTTCTATTCTAGCTGGGCATGTTTCACCTCCACGGCAGCAAGCTCTTCACTTTTGGAGTTCAAGGCTGCCTCCAAGTTAATCACTCTTTTAGCAGAGGCAGCCTTACGGTCGGCTGCAGCAAGAACGGTGTTCTGGACTTCTGCCCATTTGGCTTTAGCCTCATCAAATTTAACTCTCAGCGGCCCAATTTCTTGGCTAAAGGTTACCACTTCTTGCTTGCTTTGCTGCAGACGAGCCTCCAAAACAGCTGCCTCAATAGCTATGGTTTCCAGTTCCGAGAGGTAGAGAATAGTCTGGTCCCGATCCGCCAAAAGCTGATCCCGTTCAGAAGTAAGTTCTTCCTTCTCACGAATCAACCTTTGAAGGCCTCAGAAGCAAGAAAGATGGCCTACAAAACAAGAAGAAGTAAAACTTAGAATACATTCATACTAAAGTAGAAGAAGTAAAGAAGGAAGAAAAGAACGTACCGCTGTGGCATTGTGCATGGCATTATTCAACAAGCACTCTCCCGAGAGTGCCTGAATTGTTTCCCAGTCCTTTTCTGAAGCCAAAGGCTTAAGATAATTAGTAAGCTCCACCGACCGGGATAGCAAGTTGCACCCGGTAAAGACCGAAAGAGTAAACTTCCTCCTCCTTTGTGGATCTTCAGAAGTGGCGGCATAATCTTGCCCCAAATTCCCATGAACTGGGGACTGTGGAAGAGGAACACCTTCTTCACGGTCAGGTGCGACCGATGGAGGTAATGTAGCAATTGTTGATGAGAGAGTAAATAAAGATGGAAGTGATGTAGCAGTTGCTGGTGTTGGTGAAGGTGGAGATGGAGCTGATGAAGTTGAATAATGATAAGCAGCTGCATCAAATGCAGTGCCGGTTGTTGAATGCTCGCCAACCAAAGACGGCAAGGACCCGATACTCAGCCCCAGTGCACCGGTTACAGCAATTGGGGCCCGAAAATGGGAGTTGGCATATTCCACTAAATCAGATTCTTCCCAAAGTGCTGAGACGTCGCCTTCAATTGGTGCAATTATCTCAACAGGTCGAGCATCCTGTTGAGATGATGAGGATCGTCGCCTTCTATTGTCCTTTTATTGTTTTCCCAGGCCACGGAGGAATATCTTCACTTTGTTTGTTTATGCTCCGACCGAGGACTCCTTAAAGAAATATCTGCACCCGAAACAGGCCCGGAGATACCCGTTAGAGTAAATGCTTCCTAAAGTAGCCTCGCTACATCAGCAGGATCAGCCAGAACGTCCTCCTCGGGGACAGCAACAGAGCCCGCATGTAGACCTAATTTCATGAACAAAGTCAGAAGGGTTCAACCAAGTTCTTCATATGCAAAAATGGAAGCAAGGTAAATTAGAGTTACCATGATTTTTGGCCTTCCACACGTATTTAAGGGCATGTTCTTTCCACGAACGAGTTCCAGGCATTGTGACGTCTAAAACATTCTGAACCCACCGGTTCAGACCTTGCACCACCGGTGGGAGCCATCGAATTGCTGAAACATGCGAAGGGTGAAGAGATGATACGACCATAGAAGAATATCTAGTAAGAGGAATATTATACAAATAACTTTCGAGTGCAGTTCCAAGCAACCAGAAAAGATAAAGCCGTTGCCGGAATGATGTCGTTGGTGTCCACTGTAACGAACCATTCCATCCACCCACAGTTGTTGTCATCATCCATGCTAGACAACAAAATATGGTGCCCGTGCTTGCAAAGGTTTATCATTCCCCCGCGGAAGATTTTGGTGGAATAGAGATTCATCACATGAGCTAAGGTTAGCTCCTCTCCAGTTTCTTGGCACAAGCGTCGGAGGCAGGCGATCATCCTCCATACCGAAGGACTTACCTATGCCAAGCATACTTGGTAGCGGAGGCAAAACTCCGCAATCACGGAATCAAACTCTCCGCTCAAAGAAAATGCACCCAAAGTAAAGGGTTACGTGAAAAAGTATGTAAAACCTTCCTTGGGAAGGGTCACTCGCTTCGATAGATCAGGAGCGATAATTTCTAACTCATTGCAGCGGCAGTCCTTCTTCACAGTAGGAATACTGGAAGGACGAATGGAAGCAGGGTGCCTTCTAATAGCCTATGTACGAGGGTTAGCAGTAGGAAATTTCTCTTCAAAATTCTTCGAAGTACTAAGCCTTCTTTGGATGATGGAATCCACTGTTGGAGGAACGGAATCCTCGTTTTTGTTCTTATTCTTTAAAGAACCACCACGTTTAGAGGAAGAAGCCATTGGAAAAGAAGAAGGTAAAGAGTTTGAGTTTGAAGAAAATTAGAAAAATGATGGAAAACAAGGATGCAAATCAGAAGCTCAAGCAATTGTGAAACGTAAAGGAAAAGAAAGTTGCATATAAGTAAAATTTTGGCGGCTAAATTCATGGCCATGATTACCTTGATAATCGGTAAAAGTTGTGCTGCATCATGGGATGACGCGTGATGTTGGGCATATTTCGATATGTGTTGATGTTTCTTTACCAATGTTTCAACCGCTTTTTGATGCTATTTGATCTTTAAAATGCCCAACATGGTTTAATTATTGGTTTTATGACTAATTGAGTTGTGTGTGATGATTTAGGGTGTTTGGAGTGCAAAGATATTAAGAAAAGGTGCTCTAGCTAGAGGAAGAAGGGTTGGATGCGTCGTATCAAATCTAGAAAAAAATCAGATTTCATGCACCCTTAGCAGTGAAGTCGGCCCACAGCATCTGCACCTGGGCAAAGCTGAGATGGAGGAACAAAGGGTGGATGCGAAGCATCCACCCTAGCATGCAAAGCTGGGAAGTGGAGGAAGAGGTGGATGCGATGCATCCACCCCAGTATCAATCCTTGAAGCTGATTTGGATTAGAAATAGGAGAATTTTGGCCCACGACTTTGGTACGCAATATATAAGCCAAAAACTCCTCTTTTAGGGCATCTAACATATTGGGGAGGGGGAAAAAGCCACGACAAAGCTGGGGAACCACAGAATTCATCTTGATTTCTTATTCTTCCTTCTTTTATTGATTATTATGCACTCTTGTGAATTATTTGATGATTGCATGAACATGAGTGGCTAAGAACCCTATTATTCTAGGGTCATGGGCGATACATGAATGTTGATGTTTGAAGTTTAATTTGACAAAGTTGATTTTATCATATTGGGTTGTTTATTTAATTCTGTTTTTAATTAATTTTGCTGAGTAGATAACAGTGAATTACTATTTACGAATCTAGAGTTGAACTCAAAAGTGAAAATTTTAGATTGCATATAGAATTAAATAGAGCAAGTTCTTGAACCCGGACATCGGGGAACGAATTCGCAATAAGGATAGAAATATACCTAATTGTCTTGCTCGGTTGAAATACAGGAAGTGTAAATGCATTCTTGTTAATCTTAATTCCATAGACATATAGGCATTAAGTTAGCTTGAATAGGCGAGTAAGAACTCGACAGATTNCTTATGAGTAATATCAACCCTGTCAATCAACAATCTAGATAAATCAATTATTTATTTTCAGCTAAGAATGCAACATGATTGTTAGATAATCCGTGACCCTGGAATATTATCTCCTATTGATTGTTATTCGAAATCATTTAAGTGTTGTGGTTGATCTCTAGTATTTCATTACTTGATAGTTTTTAGATGGTAAATTAGAAAATTATCTATTTTGTGAGAAGTCGCTTGAATCGATAAGTTATTTGAGTTTGAGTTAGTCAAAAGTTAATCATAAGTCTTCATGGGAACTATACTCTACTCACTACTATATTACTTGACGACCACGTATACTTGTGTGAGTGTGTTTGGTCGCAACAAGTTTTTGGCGCCGTTGCCGGGGACCTAGAAATTAGCTACTTGATTGAGTTAAGCTTTTATTACTTATTTGTTCAAGTTTTAATTTTCAGTTTGCCTTGTTTGTGTTAACGCAGGATCTTCTCTTGAATGCGGAGGAGTAGAAGTGCAAACAACCTCCTTCCTTTTGATCCAGAAATTGAACGAACACTTCATAGAGTGAGGAGGGAAGTCGAAGCTAGAACGAGAATATAAAGAGAGTTGGACATCGTAGTTCAACCACAACCAATAGAGATGGAAGGTAATGAGGAGCGTCCGGTGATAGAAGCCGCAAGGCCCAATCTTGCTAATATGACTCAGGCTATCGTGAAGCCTGATATCACGGGGTATTTTGAACTCAAACAGTACATGGTACAGCTGATTCAGTCCACAGGGCAATATGTGGGTCTATCTCATGAAGACCCGCAGAGGCACATTCAGAACTTCTTGGAAATTACGGACACTTACAATTATCCGAACGTTTCCAAGGACTATGTTAGGTTGACACTATTTCCTTTTTCATTGTTGGAGGAAGCTAAGGAATGGTTGTAAAAGGAGACCGCGAACTCAATCCACACTTGGGATGATTTAGCGAGGAAATTCCTAATCAAGTTTTTCCCTACTAAGAAGACAAAATTGCTGAGGAGCCAAATTCTTGGGTTCCAACAACGAGATGGCGAGACACTTTATCAAGCTTGGGAAAGATACAAGAAGCTACTCAGAGACTGTCCGCATCATTGTCAGACTGATGAGGTATTGGGTCACACTTTAGTTAATGGGCTAGACGAGGCATCAAAGATGAATCTTGATTCAGCTTGTGGGGGTAGTTGCATGGCGAGGCCGTATAGTGAAATACAACTCTTGCTAAATAACTTCACTGCTAATGACCATAATTGGCAAGGAGAT